>VDFB02290002.1:0-40946 GCA_007258455.2 Sequoia sempervirens
GAGCCTTTGTCTCCTTTGTTTAATGAACATCATCTTTTCTTTGAACACGGTATTAGAGTAGGAAAATAAAAAAATGGTTTTTCTAGAATGTCGAAAGAAATTTTTCAAGGGTTTTGGAAGTATGATTTTTCTGTCTAGAATTTAGTGGGTCTTTTTTGAAGTGGATTCTCTATATTCTCTGGGTCACGTCTTTTTTTTTGCGATTTTTGAGCCGCGTGACCTCCAAAAAATTGCGTTTCTCTATTCCTACCGTTGTGGTCTTTTTCCTATGCGTTTTTGTTTGGAACTGCAAGATGTGTTTCTAGGTGGAAAAAATCTGTGATTCTGTGCATTTCGCATCCTTTTTTGGGTGTTCATTTCATTTGGGCGTGACATTTAATCTGGGTGCTACTTCCTCTTTTGTTTGAAGCCGCGTTTTTGGGCTCTCCATGGTTGTGCGTTTTGCTTTGTATTTGGGTGTGATTTGCCTTGTATTCTGGCCACGATTTCTCATCCTTTGGGCGCGATCTTCTATTGCTTTTCTGGGCGGTTTTTTTATCCTCCTTTCTGCTCGCGTTTTTCAAAGGGTTTGTGTGGTGCGTTTTTTTGATCTCAAGCTGTGGTTCTTCAATTTTGTCGATCGATGTTTAGTTATAGGTTTTAATATTTTTTTCCCTTAAAAAAATCATTGGTGGGTTTTTTAATATTTTTTTCCCTTAAAAAAAAAAATAGTTATCTAGGTTTTAATAATTTTGTCTCTAAAAAAATTATTTGAAAAAAAGTCAATTTATCCGGGTTTTAATAATTTTGTCCTCAAAAATTATTTGGTGGTTTTATTATTTTTTCCAAAAAAAAATTGAGGGTTTTAATAATTTTTTCTCCTTTAAAACCCGAAGTTTTGTACTCTAATCTGTGTCTTGGATTTCGTGTCTGGTTTTGATTGATTTTTATCCTTAAAAATCATGTTTGGGTTTTTTTATTACTTTTTCCCCAAAAAAAAAATGATGATTTGTAATCTTCGGATTTTTGGGTATGGCAATTTTCTCCTCAAAAATTGTACTTTGTTGCAGTTTGTTTTAAGTCGCCCCTGGAGTTGTGCAAACATCTACACCAATGGTTTTTTGCAGTCTATTTTCGGGCATCGTGCTCATCTGCAACAGTTTGGAGGGTTTGCCAATTTTTCCTCAAAATCGTGGCAGCTGTTCTCGGTGTGTCTTTGGTTACAGGGAGGGACAGTTTTGTTATCCAACATCAGGTTGGACGATTGGTGCTGTTTTTGGTTATTTCCAAAAGTTCTGTAGATTTTGGGAGGGTTGGTGGTAGACACATCTCAAGTGGCAAAGTCAGTGGTGGGCTCTTGTCTTTTGTTGCAAAAGCGTTCTGAGAAGAAGGGGGCAGCCTTCTTTGTTATTTCTCTGGGTGGTTAGAATGATGACCATTAAGGGAGGGTATTAGTATAGTATCTTTCTATTTGTGTTGTTAATGGTCATCTAGTTGTTTCTAACTTCGTCTCTTGTTAACGATTGTTTCTTTTAGAAACATCGTCTTTGTAATTCTATTTAAGGAGCCTTTGTCTCCTCTATTTAATGAACATCATCGATTCTTTGAACATTACAATGAGATTGAAGGGAGATATTATTGCCTCTATAAGGACTCAAGCAACAATATTTCTACTTTCTTTAGATATTCGAACCAACAGTGTTTGGTCCTTTATTTTGGGAGGCCATAACCCTTCAACCTAGATCCTTACATGAGGTTTCTTGAGATTCTAGATCCCCCAAGTGGATAACCTCCTTCATCAAGTACATTGAGGAGCCCAACAACTCTAATGGCCTTTGGATACGACTACTTCTCTTCTAGACACGGGTAGATCTATGAGAGAACGCCTCTCACAATTTTTGTCTCAACATGTTTCCCTATGGTTTAGCTTCTTTTTGTTGGCATAGATCTACTCCTATCCGATCACTCTCTAGCCATGGGGGCAGATGCAAATACATATTACGAGTTTTTTCACTAATACATGGGTTACTTTTACCTTGATTGTTAGATGATCCTAGAGGGAGTATCTTGCTTAACCCTCTTGACCCTTGGCACTTTTTGATGAGTAGTATCAGATCTTCTATTGGTACCTTTATAGTGATTGATGATGGCATGAGTAGCTTTACCATGTCAAGTTTAAACAATGATACTTGATGACCTCCAATTTTTTGGTGTTCTTGTTCCCCCCTTCTTAGCCATATGTACTAGTTTCTTGAGCACTTGTGTTGGTCCCTTGTTGTTTGTACTTATTTTCTTTTGTTCTTCCCCTCTGTGGGACCTTTCTAGGTTTCTATTCCAAGAGCTTTATATTGTAAACTGCTGTACTCTTGAGTTCCAAAGACCTACTTTTGGTCATCTGTGGATACTAATATTTCTTTCTTTCTTTGTTCCTTCTTCCTTTGTTGCATTGTAAATAATTTTGATTTCTGTCTTTTCCTTGTCCTTGGTTGCTTGTACTACTAGTGTTGCACTTTCATTGTTTGTGATTTCAATTTTGAGGCAAAAACTTTCTCATCACTTTTTCCTGTTAGAATATTATTTTCCTTTATACTGTTAATGGTCAATAACGTATTTAGTTAATTGACATCTTAAATGTCTTATGTAGTGTGTAGGTAGAGGTTGGTAGACATCTTAAATGTCTAAAGTTGTAGTTAGTTGCAGTAGCTAGACTCATAAATGTCTACAGTGCTTTGCCACTGCTATATATGTAATCTTTTCCCCTTGTTAATGCAAGCAAGTAGCAATCTACCGGTTCATTTCAGAACATTTCCAAATGTGTCTCTTAGTCTTTCTTCATGGGACATAAGAGAATAAAGTGATCAAAATCAAGCATTGTCAAATTTTTGTTTTCTTGGATAACACTGGCAACATGGTTCTATCTTGGTGTTAAGAGGCATTAACACCTTTTTCACAACTTCTTTATCAATGGTTTCGCTAATAGTAGCCAACTTATTGGCGACATTGTTTACTCTTATACAGTAATCACTCAATTCTCTTTTCAAAGTCTGTAACTTGATCACCTTGACTTGTTGACTACCTTGGTAAAGCTTTTTGTAGAGTTGTCCAGGCATCATTTGTTGTCTTCACACCTGCAATTCTTGAAAATAGGCTCACATCTGGAGCTCTTTGAATATGAGCTCCAGATGCGAGCCTCATTTGTTGTCTTCACACCTGCAATTCTTGAAAATAGGCTTGTGAGTTATTTTTCTTAGCTTGTCTGTCATTGGCAGGAATAATGGTCCAATCAGCTGGCTTTTCATAACAAGTTTTTACAATCTTCCATAAGTCTTTTTCTATCAAAGAGTCATCATCTTGATGCTCCAATAATCATAGTCATTTCCACTAAATTCTGGAATGGGAAGAGAGTTATAGTTTTCCACGATCAATTGTTGAAGAGATTTGAAACAAAAACCTACAAACCAAAAAACCTAGACAACCAAATGTTAACATATCAAATGAAGATTTTGAATCTACCTTACTGTTCCTTCAGCGAACTGAAAATAATTTAAATAAATTGTAGCAGTAGAAAAATATTACTTGCATTATTTAATATTCAGCAAAATAGATTACTTACAGGAGACTTAAACCAGAACAGAAATTACCAAAACAATAGACTTGCAGTTGAGAGCTTCGCAGAAAATAGGACCACTATGAAATAAATTTGTATTGACTTGTTACAAAACAACAAGGAGGCAATTGTTTATAAAACTTCAAAATAACAGATAAAACAAACATCTAACTGTAACACCTATCATGCATTTAGTATGCAACACTCACAAACTGTGTTATGCATAATAAACTAGCAGATTACACACTTTAAAATAGCTGTTAAAGAAAAGGAGCTAAAATCAGTCTTCCAAAAATAACAGCGACAATCTATTCCCAAAAACAGAGACACATAAGTATATAAGGTTTTAAACCTTAAATAGTCTCTATGAACATACTAAATAAAAACTCCTAAAAATAGGTGAAAAGTGGCACTCCAAATATGGGCATAAACTCAAATAGTTCTTGGACTGCTGGAAAGTGGTGCCTAAGACTGGAATAGAATCTACCATTTTTACCTGCACCCAAAGCTGACTGTGAACTGAACAGTGGACAACATTTATCCAACAGTAATCAGAGCAGCTTATATGAAAAGGCTTTTGATACATTTGATTAAATAATACTTGAAAGGTGTACATAAAGACTCGATTCCTGTTTGAATGTCAGGCTACTTTGGTGTGCTTGCATTATCAATTTCGTGGTATGTTGGTTGTGCAGTTTTTGGGGTCATTTCACAAACATATAATTATCTTGGAATATATTTTGCTTGAGGAATGGGTCTTGTATCATATTTCTAAGTCCTGTTTGGTTGCTGAAGTCCAGACTATCTTAATGGTTTCCTACTTTGTAGTCTTTGAAGGTGACCTGTATTAATTTATCTTGTTTTTGTCTGTACAGGTACAAAATGCTTGTTTATCTAAAGTATTGCTTCTTGGGCTTGGCATTCCCTCCCGGTATGTTAAGTATATAATGCTATATATTTCATGCCCAATTGTAACTCATTTATGGGTTATTTGGTGGTACTTGTCTTATCTTGAGTGAAGATTTTAATTAGAATTATCTTCCTATTCAGCTGTTGATAGAACATCTAAGCCCTTAGTATATGCCAGATGTTAGTATTTTTGACAGGGGACTAATCGTAAGGTGTTCATTATGTCAGACAAATGTAGTTTGCATACCTTGGCTGTAGAACTCATCTTTCTCTTGCTTATTTGCTTTATTGCACACATTACAACATGCATGAAATGTAGATACTAAATGCAGTTCATTTAAGAATTTTCTAGATGTGTCTATTGGAAAAATATACCTTCTAGTCTATGATTGAGGCATAAGGCCTTTTAGCAGATGTAATTTTGCTACTGAATCCAATTTAATTTGGATGAAGAAATCTCTGCTGGAGATAAAACCTTTGTGTAATGGTTGTGACAGGCTTGTTGCGAATCTATTTTTGCTATCTTTTCCAGCTGAAATCGCCTCTCATGATAGGGATTTGTTCCTGAACCTATGTGGTGAATGTTCAATCCAAGGAATATAGTTGCTTGATCCTTGAGAATGAGATCTTTCAAAATCACATCTATGAGCTTATTTTTATTTAGAAGATTAGAGTGACACGGGGACATGTTCCCTCTTCTCCCTTTTTCCTTGCCCGCACCGATGTTTTTTGTAAATGGGGATGGCATCTAATGGCCCAAGCTTTCACCCAACATTAATAGCTAAAGAATGGTTTTCCTGATACAATCATAACACAAACATGTCACAATGCACATGTACACTCTAGAGATTTTGCAAGTTGCAACACAACACAATGACACTCGGAGAATGCAATGTTAGTGCATAATGTATCATTGATACTCATAGAACATGATGTCAATATAAAATGTATCATTGACAATCATAGAATGCGATGTCAATACATAATGTATAATTGTGCAAGTGAAAGTCTTAACATTGTCACGTCACAACCTCAATGCAACAACCATATGAGAGTATGGAGTTGACTCTAACCAAGGTGATCAGGTACTAGATCATGATCCCCATATTGTGCAAGTAGAAGTGACTAAATGATAATGGACCTTTGTTTCCTAGTCTAGGTAAATCCAAGCCTTGTTTCATTATACAACACATTCCTAAACACAACCACACATCTAGAATGTGTCATGTCCCCCGAAATTGTAGCATTGAGATATAAAACATTGAAACAAGATAAAGAAAATACACATTTAAAAATTAACTATTTAATATTATTATGATTATAATTATTAAAGATAATCTTGTAGTTATAAATATTAAAAATAATATTGTAATTATCAAAATATAAAATATTATAATCATTATACATCAAAGATTGTAAATACATTGAAATAAATTAATAATATATTAACAATTTATTATACTTTAATGATTATACGAAATAATAAAATATAAATGTAAATAATGACAATCTAAATATTCTTACAATTATAATTATTATAATATTATAAACAATGATCATAATAAATATAACAATCAATATTATTAATTGTAAATAACATAATAATAAAAATAATACATACAAACTGAATATGACTACACCTTAATTAAATAAATAATAGAATCCTAAAGGCATCGATTTAAGAAGGCATCTCTATATGCTAAAGAACACGTCACTTCAAGGGGTGCATTTAAGCCCAAAAAGGCATATCTGCTGACAAAAGGCTATGTCTCTTGGGCAGATCGAAGGATATAAAAGGCAGAAAACTCCAAATATGATGACCATGGACTTTAGGAAAAAAAGAAAAGAATAAAAGAATATATTCCAGACCAAAGGCATCAATGAAGGAAGTCTTAATAATATAACATAATCAGATTTTAAAATAGATCTATTCACAGCCAACAAGGACAGAAAGAGTATATGCAGAAACAGGTAAGTAATATGTTGAAAGGTTACATGTTTGTGCAACCATCGGGTAAGGGTTGATGATTATTTTACTTAGATATAGATAAAATTGATAATGGATAATATGACATAAGTATTATATAAGCATATATGAATAATGATATAGGCATAATGTTGAAATAGAATACTTGTATACATATTTATATAGAAATAAGATATATATGTATTTTTAAATCGAGTCAATTAGAAATGGTGATATATATATATATATATAAAATTGTGCAAATAATGGTGCATGCAATATTAGGGAGCCTTAAAAGTCATAATGACTCTATTCATTCACTATGGTGATGAATAGTAAAATAGAATTCCATCAATGATTTCTTGAAGGAGGTTTAGTACTATCCCTAATGCACTTATGAAATATATTATAAAGGAATTATTCATAGTGAGTGTCATGGAGGAAATGAATAATCCTTTGGCAAGCATGTAATATTTATATCATCTTTAACCTTATTAGATGTTATTATGGAAATTTATTGATCTCTAACATGTCCAATGTCTCTTTGAGAAACTCCTTGAATGCAAGATTCGGGTTTAAGTGATTCCTCTAGAAAAGGGGTCATTATAAAGGAAAAACAGAAATCATCGTATGTGGTAGGAGACTCGTATTGAATACACTCACAGGGAACGCGTCTTAGAGAGACAATCTAGGGTAAGTGTCATCAGCATTTTGGATAACATTGAAGGTTATGTATTTTGGCAATTTGAACTGCTACATACAGTGAAGGATTTACGATATGATGACTAACCTAAATCTTATTAGGTTAAATACCAGTTGGATTTATAAATATTTCATTTTGTGATAACTTGTGAATACAATTTAATATCTAATGATGAATGAATGCGTAGAGCGATTTAACGACATGACTGTTTGATAGATGTATATGTCAATATAATGAACTTCATATATATAGCATAAGTAATTGACAAATACCACATACAACAATAAATGGATATTATTTATCAATGACCCAATAGTGATGCTTATAGCAATTATTGTTTATCATAAGCTACTATTACTTTTACTATAAAAATAGACTTTGGGCCAAAATTCCCTTTCGCAAGCACTCAATAAGGATAGGGAGTTTTTGGAGGGAAAGGTTGGTAAATCACTCCATTGATGGATGGTCCCAAGACGGGTGGAACACCTTGAGGGAGTCCACTTTGAGAGCGTTCACACACCCTTTGCATAGTAAATCTATCGTCCAATGAGGTTAGGAAAGAGGAGACAAGGTGAAGTTGTATTCTAATCAAGAGTAAGAAATATCAATTTATGATGTGTTTATGCACTAGATAACAATGCATCGGCCTTATCCTTAAAATGCTCAATCTGGAATTGTCTAATTTGAATTGGATTAAGGAATTATGTGTATTTGTTAATAATGCATGATGTGTGCAGGCCCTCAAGGCAAATTACATGTGCAAAATTAGTTGTTGGAAAATAAATTTCTTGACCTTAACTTGTGCATTTTATGTCTCTAATAAGGGGACATTACAGAATGATGTAGAAATGCTAACCAAATGACAAGGAAAGTTTGATTAGGAGGTTGCATGGTGGGGAGAATTGCTACCTCAAACTAGTCTTGCAAGAGACTGCATGTTTTCTCACAAGGCACAACTTACAACACAAAAGGATGAATAATTGACAAGGATCATAAAATACCTTCAAACCTAGTTGATTAGTGGACAAGGCAGATGCCAATGGTCAACTTTCCTTTTGGAATTTTTCTTGAAAAAGGTTGAGAACTATTTATTGTTCCATGATCACCCTTTTAGTAAAAAAAAAGCCTTGTAATGAGTACAAAATCACCTAGGTGATTCTTGGATCACCATTGGCATCAACAAAATCGCCCCTATGCAAGATAGGCAATTTTGAATAGTGTAGAAGGCCTCTATTGAACATTGGGGTTCTTGGAGGCTCCAATTTTGACGTTGAAGACGTCAAAGGCTCCTCTACAAGTCAACAATCACAATTGGCCTTAAAAACTAAGATTGAAACCCCAAAAGCATAAATACAACTCACAAGACTAACACCTAATGCATGGCCAAGTCAATGCAAGTTGACAAGGTATAACACTAAATAGGTTGTAACATCCTTGTTTTAAGTGTGATTGTTGAACAATTCAAACCATTTAAATTTAATTTGCCTTGGCTTCCATTTGCCATGTTTAAAGTCGACAAATGCATAAAGTCCTTTTATCCAAAATTCACTACTTAATTCATAGGCAATTAACCCTCTACTTCCAATACAACAAGAACATGCATGAATAATCTTATCTCTTGATCCATAGGGTTGGATGTACAACATTATACTAGTGATTTTAACTTAATTGTATCATCATATATAAAGTGTAACATGAGCAACAAGTCTCATATCAACTTTCAATGCAAACTAGGCCTATACAAAGAATTAGGACTTATGACATCATTATATTTCCTAACAAGACAAGATGTTAGATCAACTCAAAAAATGACATACATATTACAATATGAGATTCTCATCCCAAACATGGATGGATTAAACTAAATATAAAGATAGTCCACAACACTTAGACGACTTGAATTATAGAGTTCAAATCTTATCAGATATACATTTTCCCAAAACTGAATAATGAAGATCTACAAAAATCACAAGAACCAAGAGAACCATGCGTGCTCTCCCAAGCATCTCCAAGAATTAAACTAGCCCTTTCATGATGTCTACCACTCGACCATGTGGTACCTTGAGGCCCACCCCTTTAGACAAGGATTAGGTATTTATACAACACCCACGTGAAACAAAGTAGGTACTACATAAGATCAACTCATACACATTGCAACCACAACACCAATCAATGTGTACAATTGAGAATCATGACACTATCTAATGCACTCACACATGGGTTCGTGAAATGTTTGGAAAGGGAACCCTTCTAGTTTTTACTTTAGGGTTCCACAATTTTCCCTAATTTCATGGGGGATATGTAGATCTTGTGTGTAAAGATGGAAATGCAAAGATGGAATGGGGTTTTGATGGATTTGGACAAGGTATGAGATTGACTTACAACCTAAAAGATGAGTCAACCAACCCTTAACCAAATATGGAAATGTCCTAATAATGGAATGCAATGATCTAATTGACTTAATGATGCATATTAGTGTTTTGATGCAAATGCAAAAAATTTGAGATGTCACAAAGGAAATCGGACAATAGAAACAAAAAGGAGAGGACACTGTGCGCTTGTGATATAAATTTCAGCTTGATTTGTCAGGACCTTGATGTTAGGGGCGTCATTGTCCTACTAGGTATTTTTCAGATCTGTTTTCGCAGTCCTCTGATGCCAGATTTGCATTTCCATTTCCCATCTGCAAATTTTTCAGATCATTGTTGGATATTTCTGTAATTGAGTTTCCATGAGTTGTCAAGGCCTAGGGTTTCAAATGCTTTAATGAATAAAGTATCTTCAAGCTTCCTTTCAATCCTCTTCAACCTAAAAGCTACACATTCACAAAGAGAGGAAATGTTGGGCCATTTTAGGGGCTTGCCTCAGTCAAACCTTGTGTAAGTGTTTCCACTTCCACAATGGCAATGTCAATGATAGATGGATAAATGAAAGGAAGGAATTATGTATTAAAGTATTATTGTAATAGTTAATGGTCATCTTAGCTTTAGTTAGTCGTTAGTTTACTTTTAGTTTACTTAGTTAGCTTTTAGTAACTTTTTGTTATTTGCTTAAGTTCTCTTTAGTTTATGATTGTTTCTTTTAAGAAACATCGTCTTGTACTTTATTATATAAGGAGTATTCCTCTCCATTGTAAATATTAATATCAATTATCATTTCATGGTATCAGAGCATAGACTCATTTTTTGAGCAATAAAAATTTGTAGTTGGATTACTTGAAGATTTTTTGGAAATTTTCAGAAGTTCTTTTTCCAATTTTTTTTTTTTTTTAAAATAAAATTGAGGGTTTATGAAAAAATCAAAAGTTTTTTTCAAGCAGATTTTTGAAGTTTTTTGAAGCAAATTTAAGCGTTTTTTCCAAAATTTCTTTTTGGCAATTTTTAGAAGTTCTTGCACCCGCATGTCCTCTTTTTTTTGCAGATTTCTGAAGATCTCGTCTAATTTCCAGTGACAGGTGTATATCTATTTGAAGGCTACGACCTATCTTTATTTGGGTTTCACCAGATCGTTGTAGTATTTTTTGTGGGCGACCTAGGGTTTTGTTGTTGAAAGATTTGTGGCCTGATTTTCCAGATTTTTTGATTTTCTGATGAATTTCTGAGGTGTTTTTCAAAAGTTTTTGAAGATTTTTCCTAAAAAAAACTTCCTTTTTTAGAAGTTTTTGAAGATTTTTTCTGAAAAAATCTTTGCTTTTTCAGAGCTTTTTGAAGGTTTTTTTTTTTTTGTAATTCTTTTTTGAAAAAAATCTTGCTTTTTGAGCCTCATTGTAGACAATTTTTTACGAAATACTGGGAGTTGTGCTAGTTGATTGTCCAGGGTTTAGTGCCAGTTGATCATAGGCTACATCGTTTTTCATGCTTTTTGAGAATGGGAGGGATGGCATCTATGTAGTTTGACAAGGCATCTACCTCTTATGCATTGATGGCCAAACGACCGATAGATCGTGTCAAATCATCTGCATGGTACATTGATTGTGGAGCCTCTCGACATTTTACAAATAGGAGAGATTGGTTCACAGAGTATATGGCTTGCTCTGATTCCATCATCTTTGGTGGTGGCAAAGAGTATACAGTTGTTAGCAAGGGTAGTCTTCAAATCACATCTAGTGGGAGAAATTTAATATTTCTCAATGTATTCTATGTGTCGGACATGGAGCTTAATTTGCTCTTGGTAAGTCAAATTATGGGACACAGTTTGAAGTTGGACGTCATTTTTAGTTCACACAAGTGTCAAATTGTTGCTAAGGAGTCTAAGAAAACTGTGGAAGTTGGATTCGAGGATCATGGTTTGTATCGGCTGCTTGATACTGGAGATCCTCTAGAGCATGCGCTAGTTGCAAGGAGTTCATTTGTCAACACTCTTTGGCATCAACAGTATGGGCATCTCAACATTGCCTACCTCTCTCAGGTGGCTCGGGAGAATTTGGTAGAAGGCTTACCTGGGACTCAACAACAGACACATGGTGTTTGTGGAGCTTGCCAAGCAAGGAAGCAACATCATACTCCATTTTTAGATGGAAAGTCATGGAGAGCATCCAAGGTTCTACAACTAGTTCATGCAGATGTTTATGGACCAATGAATATTGCATCAGTCACTAGTGCCGGGTATTTCCTCTTGTTTGTTGATGATTTTAGTAGGAAAATGTGGATGTATTTTCTCAAGGAAAAGTCACAAGTGTTTAATGAACTTTAGAAGTTTAAGGCATTAGTTGAAAAAGAGCTTGGATGTCAAATCATAACACTTAGGTCAAAAAATCGGGGTGAGTTATGTTCCAAACAATTCACCGACTTCTGTGCTAAACATGGTATTCAACGTCAATTTACCACATCCTATACCCCTTAGTAGAATGGTGTTGTCAAGTGCAGAAATTGTACCATCATAGAAATGGCCCGCTGTATGTTGGAGAACATAAATGTTCCCAAGAAGTTTTGGGCTGAGGTAGTGTATATTGCAGTATACCTTCTTAATCAGTCTCCCACACAAGCCATCAAGAAGATGACCCCAGAGGAAGCATGGTCTGGGAGGAAACCAAGAATCACTCATCTTAGAGTGTTTGGTTTGACTGCGTATGTTTGGATTCTAGATGCCAAGGAGACCAAGCAGGAATCCAAGAGCCAATAATTGATGCTAACAGGATACAGTGACAATCATAAGGCATATCAGTTGACTGATGTGGCTACTGATCATTTGACATTTAGTAGGGATGTTGTGTTTGATGAGGAAGGTGGGCCCTTTTGCTCTCTTCTCCCATCAAGAGTCTTGACAATCAACCTCTGAAGCCCAAGGATTTGGGAGCCAAGCTTTTAGTAGCTCCACCTAAAGGGAGGGACTCTGATGATTTTGACATTGTGGAATCTCCTAGGCAAGATTTTGTACCAGCAGATATTCCTCAGTATAGCTTGGATCAACATCCAAATGGTATTATTCTAGGCAGCCCAAGTCATGATGACGCTCATCCTAATTTAGAAGAAGATGCATCTCCTCCTCACCCTAAGTGGTGGTTGAAGCTCATTGGTGATATTCATGATGATGAGCTTGTTGAGGGAAGATCGTCTAGAGGCAAGAGCAAAAAGAACACAATAAACTTTGCTCTTATGGCCAACATTTAGAGTGTTTATGAGCCCCAACAGTATTTAGAGGCCAAGGGTAAACTTGAATGGGAAAAGGCTATGGATTTTGAGCATCATAGTCTTTTGAAGAACAACACATGGGTTCTATCAGATGTTCCACCAAGAAAGAAACCCATTGGTTGCACATGGGCATACAAAGTGAAATACAAGGCTAATGGAACATTGGATAAATACAAGGCTTGGTTGGTGGCTAATAGGTTCTCATAGAGAGAAGGTATTGACTATGAGGAAACCTTTGCTCCTATAGCAAAGATGAGCACCATTTGACTTGTCCTAGCCATGGCAGCACAGTTTGGTTGAAAGTCCACCAGATGGACGTGAAGAATGCCTTCCTCAACGAAGATTTGGAGGAAGAGGTATACATGATGTAGCCTCTTGGTTTTAAGGTTGCAAAAAAGAACATAAGGTATGCAAATTGCTAAAGGCTCTTTATGGCCTAAAGCAGACACCTAGGGCATGGTACCTGAAGTTTGACAAGTATTTGGTTGCACAAGGGTTTTAGAGGAGTCCTTCAGATGTAAATTTGTACATCAAGAACACTGGCAATGATATCATCCTTCTTGTCATCTATGTGGATGATATCATCATTACTGGTAGTAGGTTACATTTGATTGAATAGATCAAGTTGAATTTGTGTTAGGCATTTGAGATGACAAACTTGGGTCTCCTACACTATTGTCTGGGTGTAGAAGTTTGGCAGATAGGTGGTAGTATCTTCATTTCTTAATCGAAGTATGCTAGGAGTTTGCTGGAGAAATTCGGGATGGGAGATTGCAAAATCGCATCCACTCCTATGGAGAAGGGGCTGAAACTTTCAGCCAAATTCGACTCAACAGTGGTGAACGAGTCTGCATTTAGGCAACTAGTGGGCAGCCTCATCTATCTTACTGCCACTAGGCCTAATCTCAATTTTGCTATGAACTATATTTCTTGTTTCATGACTACCCCTAAGGCGGAACACTAGGTTGCAGCGAAGCGAGTGTTGAGATATGTGAAAGGGACACTTCACTTTGGCATTTTGTACAACAAATGCAAAGATTCTAGGCTGGTTGGTTTTATAGATTCAGATTGGGCAGGTTACGTTTTTAGTTTGGATACGGGTGTAATCACATGGACAAGCAAGAAGCAGCAGGTAGTCGCTCTTTCCTCGATAGAAGCAGAGTATCAGGGAACAGTTAAGGCCGCATGTGAGGTAGTATGGCTTTGAAGGATGCTTGTTGACATTCAAATGTCTCAAGCAGGGCCTTCACCCTTGTTTTGCGACAATCAAGGGGTGCTAAAGCTTGCCAAGAATCCAATCTTCCATGAGCAAACCAAGCATGTTGAACTTCATTGTCATTTCATCCGCTAGCTTGTTGAAGATGGATCTGTGATGTTGTAGTATGTTCCAATTGAGGATCAGATAGCAGGATTTTTCACCAAGTTTCTCAATCCGAAGAAATTTGTAAAATTTTGGGATAAGCTTGGTGTAGTTAGTAGGATGACCATTAAGGGACGGTATTAAAATATTATTGTAATATTTAATGGTCATCTTAGCTTTAGTTAGTTGTTAGTTTACTTTTAATTAACTTAGTTAGCTTTTAGTAGCTTTTTGTTATTTGCTTTAGTTCTCTTTAGTTTACGATTGTTTCTTTTTAGAAATATCGTCTTGTACTTTATTATATAAGGAGTATTAATCTCCTTTGTAAATATTGAATATCAATTATTATTTGACAATGAAATCACAAAGTGCTGCAATTCACCAATCTTCAATGGCTTCCTTGAATGACTCAAGTCATGCACATCACCTCAAGGATCTTGGATCTTGCTTGCTTGATTTGCTTGATTTGGAGACCTACAACAAAGGTTAACCTTCACAAAACAATGATAACACATGAACTCACATACACTTTGACATGATGTTGGATCTTGAATTGTTGCAATAAATCCTCTAATTGCTGCTCTTGACTTGCTCTTGAATGATCTTGACAATAGCTTTTGCTCATGAATTCTTGTTAGTGCTAGATAGATTTGAAATGATGCAATAACTAGGTATTTATAGGCATTTATTCTAATTTCCCAATAATTAAATCACAACGACCAACTTTAAATATTTAAATTCAAATAATAAAATGCCGACACTGACATATTTGAATTTGGAGCCAAAGTAGGGGGACATAGGCACCCTAGGCTCTAGTGTCCTAGCCCTATTTTTAGGGGTTTAAAGTGTTTGGGACAAAGTATTAAATGAGACCATTTGTTTTATGCTTGGAAATTGTTGGAAAATATTTAAAATAAGCTGTGGAATGCATAATTTTGGAAATTAGGAGCTTAATTAGGTCCAATAACTTAAAGGCGAGCAAAACATAGCGTGAATTTGTCAAGGGTGACAATTTACTATGCTATAGTTCGTATACACCAATTGGACACAAATGATCTGATGCACAAATAGAGAAGGAAAGAGTATAATAAACTTCAGAAAATGGAATGTCAGCACAATGGTTCCGAAACCTTGTGACATCGAGAAGAATGCTTCCATCCACTATGAGAGGTTCTCAGTGAAATTTGCATTGATCTTTGAGAATTGAAAAGTAATGTCCACTACATACGCTCAACGTATCCATAACAAAATTTGGAATGAGCTTGTGGTTAATCTTGTTAATGTGTATTTCATGTTTGAATCAATTTTAGTTGTTAAATTTAATCCTCTTGCTTGCCACACCCTTTAGTTTTATTTCAAGCATATGGGTAGTGAGAGTCCACTCCATCCTAGTCTAGAATCCTCACTTCTAAAACCAAATAGACCAAAATACTCAAAATGGCCTTGGCATGGAAACCAAGGTACAAATGATGACACGTGTGTCCAAATCATAGGCAAACTCACTTCGATGGTGAAATCATTCACTCTGCAAAATACAATAATCATATATTGTCTAAATTTTGAAAATTACATCTTCAAGAAATATCAAGAACCATACAAAACATCAATTCCACCATTGATGAACTTCATATTTCAAAAATGCAAAGGCCCCCCCCCTTTGAGCATATTAACAAGGAGATTACACTTTTCTAATCATATAATTATGGGATATTTTGCCATACATTAGGTGCAAATTACATTTAGAAAAAATGGAAACTTAAAATGTAAAATCTCCACAACTTACTTTCCAAAATCTACTCCAAATATAAATCTACACTATGCAATTCCATCTGATGTGGAGCATGGCAAAATAGGAAATTCATTTAAACAAATGCATATTCATTTAAAAAGGAAAATGTCTCCAACAAAGCAAAACCTCAACAGTGGAGGTTTGTATTTTCTTGAATGCTAATCACACTATGTCTTTGCAATCCTTTTCAAGGTTCAAGTACAAGCTCAAAATCACAACTTTTGTCAAATAAGGGCTCACACACAGAGCTTAGCAGAAAAATGAACAAATGAACAAGTGTTTAAAAATACCTTTCTTTTGATTCTTGTCCCAAATCATAAATGTAAAGTGAATTTTCTCTTTTTCATATTGAAACCAGTTAGTATTCAAAGATAAATATTTTGCATATTAGATATTTTCATTATCAAATAACTAATGATTTTTATATAAACCATATTACTTTTATAATTTTCTTTTCAACATACAATATTTAAATTGCATAACACCTTATTCACCAAGGAGAATATAATTACAAATCATTTTAAAAAAAAAAAACTCATATAGCATATTGATTACTTTAAAAGCACTAATCACACATATCGAGGATCAAGTAAATGCAACATATGAAATCTAGGTACTTCATGCAAGCTAATACACATAGTTTACTGGATTACACAAAAAATTGGAATTGACATCAGATCGGGTCAACAACTCTCAGGGCTATACAGGGTACATCTCACAACTCTCAATAGAGTGTGTCGAGGAATTCAAGCACAGTTTCAGAAGTAATCATTGTCGAGGAACTTATGCCTGCACGCTCAGTTAAAACATCAGGTTTATCTGTACAAAACAAGGATAACCAAAGCACAACATATAGACAACGAATAAGGTATAATACCATAAGACAATATCAAATGGGTACAACTGACTAGAAATCATCTATGACTAACATGATCCAGGTATCAAGATGCAAGATCAATAATCCATGGTAAACATAATGCTGAACCTGGTAATATGATCACTAATCAACATATAAAGTGAAAATAGTGAAGTTGAAACACTACTTGAGTTCAAACATATAAAATCATAACATATGCATCCAAAATATATAGTTAAATATCTCGATGGCAATACAAAAAATCTTCGGTAATATGGTATTAGTTCAAAATCAGAATCAAACAACAAGATAAGGAACATATGCTTGTGAGCCTCACGAGGCAGGTGACGGAATTGTCAATTCCCACTTTATTTGTGCATCCTTGTAGAGACCTCCGAACTCCTTGGAGGTGTATACTCTACCCACTGTTCAATCTCAAGACATTTATCCTTTTCCATGTTTAGTTTTCAACTATAGCTTTGAATTCTTGAAACCTGTTCAAAACCTCATCCTTGGTCTTTTAGAAACATATCCATGTTTTGTGAGACAAATCATTAATGAAGGAAACATAATACATGCTTCCAACAATTGATCCTACTAACATGGGTCCACACACACATCTAAATGCACCAAGTCTAAAGTCCACACACACATCCAAATGCATTAAGTCTAAAATTCCCTTAGACATATATTGAGAGGGTATGGGAAGGGGGGCCTGAATCAATATAAGCCAATATTTTTCTTTTCAATTAACAAACACAATAATATCAATTGGACCATATCAAAGATAAATAACACAAGAACACAAGATTTATGTGGAAACACTTTAAGGAGAAAACCATGGCAAAATATTTGCTTATATAAAATTATTCTTACAAACTTTGTAGGCACTAACCTATTGGAGACACCAATCCCAGCTTTATCTTTGTAGGCACCAACCCACTGGAGACACCAATCCCCACAACCAAGCACCAACTTAGTACGAGACACTAATCTCTTCTATGGAGAGGCACAACCTCTTGAACAACAAAATCTTAGTCTTCTTGAAGGATAAATCTCCTTTAAATTCTGCTTCTCAAATTATTTTCTCCTCAAAATAATTTTCCACTCTCCAAATCTATTTGTGCTTGTAAGATATGACTTGTATTCAACACACACCTTTCACCACATCTCACAGTCTTCATATATATCTTCATGAAGGAGGGTGACTTCTTGAATAGATGCAATGGTTAACAAGGTGAGATGACCCTTCATTTTTATATCATTTCAAAGTGACTTTTCATCTCCAAATTGGGCGCTCCATTTTGGGCACCACTATGAGGGGGTTGGCCCTATGCAAAGATTAATTTTAATTTAATATTTTTGATTAATTTAAATCCAATTGGGGTGCCAAAATGGGTCGGCCCATTAGCATTAAAAACAATGAGATAATTTGTTTCAACAACTAGTTCTTCTTGTGGCAGTGATTAGATTCCCTTTGACATCAATGACAGAAATTTCTAACAATCTCCCCTTGTCATCAATGGCAAACTCTCATAGAAATAATCTGTGAATATAATGCTCCCCCTTACTCTAATGCCCCCCTTACTCTAATTCTCCCCCTTTGACATCAATGATAAATGAATCCTCAGAGCTGTAAGATAGTGCAGTAATGAGCTGCCCCTTAATACCATGCTCCTGAATAATGCATTTCATCAATGACTAGATGAAGAGGATATCACTCCCAACTTTTGTCTTAGGTACTCAAAAGTCTCTTTTGGAAGAGGCTTTGTAATGATATCTTGAATTTGTTCTTGTGTAGCAATATACCATCTTAATCTGTTAACCTGCTAGTTGTTCCCTCAAGAAATGATATTTGATTGGGATATGCTTTGTTCCGGAGTGCTTTATAGGATTTTTGAAATATTGATTGCAATAGTGTTTCATAGAATATAGATATTGGATGATTGTACTCTACCTTGATATCTCTTAAAGTTTGCCTCATCCAAAGAACGTGAGTGCAACAAGATGCGGTTGCTATATATTCAGCTTCTACTGTGGATAGAGAGATTGAAGCCTGTTTCTTACTCAACTAGGATATAAGACTGTTACCAAGAAAGAATGCTCCTCCACTTGTACTCTTTCTATCATCAATACTACCATCCTGATCCACATCAATGTATGTAGCTAAGGTGAAATCTTCACTTCTTGGCTACCACAAACCAAAATCCAAAGTACCTTTTAGATATGTAAATATTCTTTTCACTGCCTACACATGGGTTTCTTTTGGAGTTACTTGAAACTGTGCCACTGTACCTATTGCTTGCATAATATCTGGTGTTGAAGTTGTAGCAGATAATAAACTCCCAATTATTGATCTATAAAGAGTTTGATTGGCTTCAGGGGATTCATCATCCTTACTCAATTTGCATCCTATGATTATCGGTGTACTCACAGGTTTGCAATATTCCATCTTGAACTTCTTTAGCATCTCTTTGATATATTTGGTTTGCGAGTTCTTCCACAATCTTCAGAGGATAAAAACTATCTTTAGATTTTTAATTTTGGATTTGAAAGACAATCCCTAGCTAGACTGAGTGATTTCATGTAGAGATCACCATTGTGTTGAAGAGAAAAGTTTCAGATTTTGGGTTGCTGAGATGAAGAATTTTAAGAGTTTTGAATTGTAGATTGATGGTGCAAATACTTTTAGTTTTCAGTGTTGCTGGAGTTGATGTGATTGTTGGGCGATTGGAGAAGTTTTTTTTTCTGCTGGGGATTGTGCCTACCCTTTACTTGGCCGTACCATCTCTTGTGCATATTTGAGATGATTTACTTATAGTTTTTCTGCTGTTCATGATTGATAACCCCAGTTTGTGCAGGCTGCATAGATTTGAAGGCAGAAATTGAAGCTTTCATGGGCCATACCATTCCTAGGGAGCCATACCATGTATTGGAATGAGACGTAGGAACTGGAAAGTCAGTTGCTGCTGTTTGTAGTCTATTTTCATGTTATTTGGAGATGCCTTGGGATTATTTGTCATTTCCAAGTCATTCTACAGTGAACAAGTGGAGTATTATTGAGTTATGTGCATTTTTGTAGTTGCTGCCCTAGATGTTACAGCAGTAATAATCTCTGTTTTCAGACCTGCTAATGTCTGATATCTCCATAGCAGATTTGGTGCTCATTCATTGTTAGTTTGGTGGTGAGTGTTAATGTGTCTTGGAGTGCCTTTCAAGTATATGCAGTTTGGAGTATGTGGTTTTCTCTTTTTTTCAGCGTCTCTGAGTACTTGCAGCTATTATATATGTAAGTGGAGATATTTGCTCAATTGCTAATACAGGGTAGATGACTTGTGTGAGAAGCTACTAGAAGTTCATTGAGCCTAGTTAGTGTAGTTATGTAGGTAGTGTTGGTGTATGTTTTATCATCCATCAAACACTTTAGAATAAAAAGTCCAAAGACACTTTATCCTCTCTTGAAAAACCACTACATATGCTAAGATTGTGAAAAGATCATATGGCGATTCCTATGGCGATTCCAAGGTTTCTTTTGTTTGGTCTTGACGTGTTGATAAGCTCAATGGGCGTTGTGATATGCTAGTAATACACAAAAGGACTTACATTAACAAATCTCTTACAAGCTAGGACTTAGACTAATTTGACAGTAATGCACTCTTCTTTTTTTTTTTTGGTATTTTGGTTTTGGATTTTCAAAAGAAAGTGCTAAAGGCTGAGGGTTTAGAAGCTCTATGCTACTCCTAGGAATTCAAAACACAGTAGAGATTAGGCAAAACTAATAACCACGCTTTGCTTCGCCTCGCTAGGACAACTACACAAAGTGAGTGCAATCATCAAGGGGTGTGCTTATGATTTTCACATCATGAACAATTACCATCAAATCAAACAATACTCATCCAGACAGAAGTTATGTGTTTTTCTGACACTTTTAATTAGCTTACTTAGTTTATTAGAAGTAGGCCATAATGTGAGTTGTCATGAGTCATTATTGTTTTGTAAGATTGTTGCATTTTGTCTCTCATTCATGGAAGTTTCTTTATTCCATTATTTTAATTCTTGTCAAATAGGGTTAATGTGTTTCCTTGCTCTAGATTTAGGTTATTCTTGCTTTTTGCAAAATCTAACAGGGGTAAGCTTTTATATACAACTAGTGAATCATTTCTTGTACAAACTACCTGTTGGTGTACATTTTATCATCCACTGAACACTTTAGAATAAAAAGTCCCAAGACACTTTATCCTCTCTTGAAAAACCACCTCGTATACTAAGATTGCGAGAAGATCATATGGTGATTCCAAGGTTTCTTTTGTCAGATCTTGACGTTTCGATAAGCTCAATGGGCGTTGTGATATGCTGGTAATACACAAAGGGACATATTTTAACAAATCTCTTACAAGCTAGGACTTAGACTAATTTGACAGTAATGCTCTCTCTCTTTTTTTTTTTGTATTTTGGTTTTGGATTTCCAAAATAAAAGTGCAAAACGATGAGGGTTTAGAAGCTCTATGCTATTCCTAGGAATTCAAAAGATAGTAGAGATTAGGCGAAACTAATAACCATGCTTTGCTTCGCCTCGCTAGGACAACTACACAAAGTGAGTGCAATCTTCAAGGGGTGAGCTTATAATTTTCACATCATGAACAGTTACCATCAAATCAAACAATACTCATCCAGACAAAAGTTAAGCATCCACAACTATAAGCTAAGGCTAACTTTACACATTGAATAGAAATCATCTATTCAAATAAAGTATGAGCTAAGTTTCACCATAAATATATACTATCATATCTTGCATTCATCTAACATGCATTCAAATCGAATTCTATTCTAATTCTAATCTATTGTTGAAGGAGATATGTAACCTTGCTACCACTTGACAATAAGAAGGATTCAAAGCGAATCATGCATAAGAGCTTTTATTATCCAAGTAGCTATACGCAACAATTTCATAAACTCTCTTCACCAAATGAAAATGAGAGAGCAAGAGTTTATATAGAGTTTTTGAAAGCAAACGAAAGGCCGAGATCAAAACAAATTAACGGCCAAGATCAAGACATATCAACCCTAATTAGGGTTTCCTAAAATAATATCAACATCAATTGCATGAAAGACAAGTGGTGCCAAGAGCTATTTTCAAAGAAGTGCATCTCTATCCTCTTGGGCAACAGTGTGTTCAATGAACATAGACATGATCGAGATGACCTCTTCCATCGTGACCTGCGGCAACATGTTTACTGTGAATTCCAACCCGTCCAACTCCTCAACACATCTGACAAAAGTATTTTCCTATTCCAATTCCTGTTTCAGGAAGACATCTCGAATAGACAAGAAGTTTGCCACCTTAGTCAAATTCTTCCTTAGGACTGGTCCAGTGATGGTGCAGAAGATTTCCCGAGCTCTGTGCTTTAGATTTTCCAGCTACATGTCATTCTCCTAGATGATCTCCTTCTCAAGTACATCCGTAGCTATTAGGAAAATCTTATTTTGAACCTCTTTAATCTGCTCTTCAACTTTAACTCCATCAGATTTCACTCTTTCCAAGACCTCACTCTGTGCTGTCAATGTCCAATACCAAGTGTGGAAGTCATAGGTGGCGCCTACTGCAATTATCTTCCCATCAATCAATTCCTGTTTTGGAATTCCCTTCAACACTCTAAGGCGTGGAATGATTCTATCCTAAACATCCTAGAGGTTGTCCCAAGCTTCTGTTACAACAAGAAGTCTGGAAAGCAATGAGGAAGCTTGTCCATAAGCCAGTGTCTATCTCTCCATAAATGTAGTCGCTTCCTCGCTTTTACACACCATCCACTCCTTAGTTTCTTTAGACGTCACCATCTCTTCTTCAAAGTCCTTGGCCGCTTCCTATGAAGAGTTCAAAAGTGGAGGAGCTATTGCATCGCCCTGATTGAGAGGTTTGCTCAGGTGTTAGATGTACTCCTTCAAGCGTTCGATCTCCTTTTTATACTCTCTTTTCTTCGCCACTTCATTTTCCAACCTTGCCTTCATAGGAGTGACTGAATTGTCTAAGTCTTCTACTTCTTGACCTTTTGTTTTTGGGCCTAAGTTGATAGTGGTGATGGCGTATTCTTGAGGAGCAATATCCTCCTTTGACTTATCTATTGTCGGTACAACAATTTGTATTGTACGGTGGCCTGCTTCGTCCCTTTGGATGGTGGAAAACATTTTAGCGGGCTTCTTTATAGCAACTGTTTCTAACCTAGCCAAGAAATCGACTGTATCATCTTCCTTTGGAATTTCTTTTTTTACTTTTATCTTCAATCTCTCCTACATCCAATCAAGAATAGTAGGCTGCTCTATACCTTCCTCTTCTTGAATATTCTGCACACATGGAATATCCTGAATCCCTTTAAGAGAGGAAATCATTCCTCTTGGAATTCACCATCCAAGACATCCATTTCATTATTGTACTCCAATATATTTGTGCCTGTGGGAGATGGTGGCTCATCATCCTCTGTCTGGATATGAAGGGGAGAAGGAGTCCTTATGTCACCCAATGACTCGTCAATATCCAATATCTCATTGATATTCCTGGACACGACAGAACAAAGAGGCTGTGATCTTTGCTTCTTTCGGGAGGGTTCCTCATCTGTAGTCTTCTTTCCTTTTGCTCTTGTAGAGTCATTAACTATTTCCTTCCTTCTTTTCGAATGGGTTCTCTCGATTTGTTCATCACCTTGGGATGCACCAACATTTGAGGAATATGATTCAACTTCACCCATTAAATCGTAAGTGAGTCACATTCTTTTGCCTTAGCTCTTGTATTTGTTGATCCACCAACCACTGTGAATATTTGACAACTGGTCTCATCAAGGTGGTTAAATCTGCAAGCTTTGGTTCTGACCACTTTACAAAAGGAAGAGGTCGATTCTCATCAAAGCCTAGCTGAATATAGTCTCCATCATCCTCAAGCTGATCTGGCACATAGAAGAGCTCAGTTGTCCTGATCAAGTTCACCGGCAGTTTGGACCATAGTCTTTTTCTAACATCATATTCATTTGCCGCATTGGCCCTAAAGCCCTCTAGGTCTACCCTATGTACTTCCTTCCGTTCACGGCCGCAATGTGGTGGTGAGGGTCGAAATCAGCTCTGGACTTGTAGGATGTGAACGGATACCATTGCATCTCCAACCTAGCACTTTCAGCTGCCTGTGTTGATGGACAAGACTCTTGCATATTCCCAATGAAGAACGAAAAGGTGACGACTGCCTTTTGCTTTGTTGTCTGGAGGCCTTGGTATGTTTCTAGTTGTCTCAGAACCTCAAGCAAGACCATCCTGTTAGTGGGATAGATCAGGAGTTAGTAAGGACATCCTGTGAATCCCTGAACTCTTATGTAAGTGAATCTTGGAAACTAGATGAACTAGGATTTGTACTTGTTGATTAGGCTCTTAGCCTCATGGGTTAACCTTTGATGCGTTCCTCTTTGCAATATTCTTGTAATGTTCATTAGGAAGGCATCATGTGCTCTTTTGAAATGGGCCTTCTCACAAAGTTGCAACTGGGGATAGCAATCATATGACTAGAACTCGCTCTCTCCATTGCCCACCATGCCTCAACAGATTAATCCCGTATATTTGTAGGTCCTTTCCAAAAGATAGACAACATAAGAACTCATATAAAAAGTTTTAGTCCTTTCTAAATTTATTAGTTGCTCATGGAGATTGTCACTGAGCATTTGTGACCAATTGAACATCTTGACGCCTGAAGTGATCTCTTCAATGAAATAATACAACCATGTCTCGAATGATGCGCCTTGGGGGCTGCTCATTATTCTATTCAATAGCAAAATAATATCTCCGTAATCTACCTTGAAGTTTGTCCGGAACAATTTCTTTGGCATCTTCTTAATAGAAGGCCTTGGCTTCACCAACCATGTCTTGTTTATGTTAGTTGCACAAAGATCCATCCAATCTTCATAAAGTCTTCTTGCATATTCCTTGGTTCTGTATGAAGTTTGGTTGTAACTAGGTACGCCGAATGCTTCCTGAATAGCCAATTCTCCGAGATGTGCCAATATTCTTCCATCAAGGGCGATGATCTACCTCTCTTGCGCATTGTAGTGAATGGCGCACTCAACCATTAATTCAACAGATTCTATTGCTGGTGGAAATTCGGCTACATGGACAATACCATTCCTCATCATTCTCCGAGCAATAGCTGTTGGCAGGTGTCCATCTTGTCCATACATCCTTTTCTTGAATTCCTTGAAGTCCACATGTCCGAGGTTGGTGTCTGTGATATATTTCTACTAGGAGTTGATTTTCGATTCTAGTTGCAGTCCTTTGCTGGCAAACTTCATTTGGGCCTTTCTCGAAGGTTCTCCTCGGGTGGTCATCAACCTGCGAGAAACATAGAGAAAATATATTAATTTCAAGATTTTAATTTTAATTTTCTTGGACCTTTCTCTTGAAAATTCTGACTTTCAGCGTGTTAAAGATTAAGCTCTGTGAAAAAAGTAGACCAAAAATGTAATAATTTGGCTAAGTTTTTAGCAAATTTCGCTAGATTAGACAGAGGAAGAATAAAGAATCCTTCAAACTTGGATTTTAAACTCTCAAGATTATATACTTTTGACGGTGATTTTGATAAAGTAGGTACTCTTGGTGAATTCAGCTCTCCAACTCTAGAATTTACTTCGTCCCTTGTTCTTTTTGAAAAATCACTTAATTCTCCAAAAATTTATCTCTTGTCACTTTAACTTTGGAAGAACTAGAATTTTCTCTCAATCGACCTTGGGAGAGAATTAGTTGAAAATGATAGTTCAACTACTTATAAAGTTCAAAAGGTTGATTGATTTTAGTAAATCCATGCTTTTTTCTTTTAAATTCACTGAACTTGGACTTGATTTCTTTTATCCACCATGGCGATCTTTATCTTCAAAACAAGTTTCTAATTTTCCCTAGGCGCCATCCTTAGCCAAATCTTTAGGATTTTCTTTTGAATATTTCAAAAAATTATTTAAGTGTCCAATATTTTTCTAAGTGTTAGAAAATAATACAAATGTTAAATTTTCCAACCTCTTCCAACCCTTTAAATCATTTAATTATGATGAATTTTAATTTACCCATTGCTAATTAATAATTTTCTATGTCATTTTATTTTTCTCCTTTAGCCAAGGCGAACTTTATACTTGTCTTGCCATTTTTCTCAAGGTGGGGCAGACTTTGGAGTTAGCTAGAGATTTCTCCTTGGTGTCTAGGCGGACTTCATGATCTTTGTGCCATGCTTCATGTTAACTTCACTTGAGGCGGACTTGGAAGTCTCTTTGCCATCTCACATCTTTCCTCTAGGCACTTCATGCCTTAGAAATTTTCCATCATGCTTGAGGGCGGACTTTGGACTTGCTTGGCCAACCTCTTCCTTAGGCGGAAGTTGTCTTAGCAATTTTCATGAAATTTTCTTCCCAAGGTATCCATACTTAGCCAAAATTTTAGTTTTCTTTCCTCCTCTAGGTTGGGTGGACTTCAAGACTTCCTTTCCATACTCCTTTTTAGCATGGCGGACTTGGCCTAAGCTTGGACATTCTTCTTTTTTTGCCTAGGTGGACTTCCTTGTGAGTTTGCCATCCATTCTCGAGCTTGGGTCGGACTTCATCTTGGCCTTGCCATTCCCTGGCGGACTTGTCTTCATGCTTGCCAAAGGTTGGGCGGACTTCATCAAGTGCTTGACATAGCTTGGGCAGACTTTGCACTTGTCTTGCCATGTTCTCTCCAAGGTGAGGGTGGACTTTGCTTCAGCCTTGCCATTTTTCTTTTGCTTCCAAGTGGACTTGACCATGTGTTTGGATATCCATCCTTGAGTGCACCTTGAAGTTCTCTAGACATATCCCATTTGATACATAGATGGATTTCATGCGTTTTCTAGATCATCTAGAACAAAACCCTAGCCATGTGATTTTCCGTTGCTTTTCATGATATTTCCTTGCTTTTCGTGACTCTTTAACTTTTTATTTGGAGGTGGAAAACTTTGATTTGGAAGATGAAAATGTTGACTCCATGACCCATGGGACCCTGGCACTTTCTAAAAATAGAAATTACTAAAAATAGAAAAAAGTAAAAAGTAAAATTTGTAAAAATAGTAAATCCTGGATTGGTCTAAAAGTGCCAAAAATGGAAAAAGCAAAAAGCAAAAAAGCAGAATCCCTAAAAAGGAGGAGGTGTTAGAATTGACTCAAAGTAATGGCGTTGTTTGTCCTCCGAACCTTCTGAGCACTTTGACGATGTCTAAGCACCGTTTTGGGCTTGAATTCTTTAGCTGACTCAGATGACTTTCAAAACTCTAACTCTGAACTCTCAAAGCAAAGGACTTATGAAACTGAAATGCAAAGGCAAAACCCTAAAAAGCAAACAACTAGGGTCCCCATTCGCAATGGGGCGATGTGTGAAATAGGTTACAACATCTTCTGGCGACTCCATGTTGGGAATGTTTCTGAACATTCCAAAGATAGTATCCACTTCAAACCCAGAATCTTAGATTATTTCTAACTAACTTACCCTTTGGCTAAGAAGAGTACTAAAAAAGAAAGAGGAATCTTAAACTGTATCAAGACCTTTTATCCTCCAGTTACAAGTGTGTGCAAATGTGTTTATTCCCATCTCATAAGAACAATATGACTTCTTTGGTTCCATCATGGCTGTTTGTGTAATTTGTCTTAACTCCAAAAGCATCCTTGGATAGAGCCTCGTTGCCAGCGAGCGTCCATAGCCCTGGTGAGGTTATCTCTATAAGCTCACAGAGATTGCTCTACTTCCGGCAATTTATTATTTATTATTTTTTGTTTTTGTTTTTGATTCTTTCATACGCTTGTAGAGATGTCCGCAAACCCAAAGCCAAGCGTTTTGATCTTTCATTTTTCTTTTTGTTCATTTTGATATTCTTTTTCTTTTCACATATTTCCACACTTTGGCTCATAAGCAATGAAGCTCACATGGGTTGGAGCATTATAGTGGCGCTGAAGTTAGACTTTTGATTATTTTCTATGTTGTTTAGCCATGACTTCACCGAGAAAACCATAATAACTCAGAGAAATTATTAAATGTGAATGATACAATAACTGTAAGACTCAATGTCAAGATACAATAGATGATTCCTTTTCTAGTCAAGTACTAACCCCAACTTCAAGATACTTTAGAAACAATTAATCTAGGTTTTTAAGATTCTCTACAAATATTTATCCAAGGGTTATTTCAACATAACCTAGCAGGGTCATTCCAAAGTGTGCGCGTAAGAAACACCACCCTTCTCACGAATGGGAATCCCTCTTTATTCAAAACTAATCTAAGCAATCCAAACCTAAGGCAAAACAAAAGCAAACTAAACTAAACTGAAAGCGAAAGCAAACTAATCTAAGAAAAGACAACTAAGCCAACAAAACAAAGCAACTAAACAAACCAAGACTTAAAAAGCAGCTACTCTAATTATGTACAACTAAGTCCCATCAAGGAACTCAGGGTTGGAAGTAATGTTTTAGAAATCGCCTGTTAACGGGCAACGGGATATCTTCTCCTGTCAGGGTTTTCAACTTGAATGCATTCGCTCCCAATATCTTAGAAATCTGGTATGGTCCTTTCGATAGGTTCTCAAATTTATCATGATCCCCTCTTCGTTCGTGAGCTTTATCCCAATAAAGGACTAGATCGGAGATCCTGGAGGGCTTTGTTGTTGCACGTCTGTCAAACCATCGTTTGACAACCCCTTGATGTTTTGCAAAATTCATAAGAGCTTGATTTCTCTGTTCTTCCAGTAATAGGAGCTTTGAAAGGCGAATTTGAACTATGTCTTCAGGGTCTAGGTACTCTTGCATGAACTTCAATCTTGGAATCCTCAACTGAATGGGAAAGAGAGGATCTTGCCCCTAAACTAAGTGATATGGGGAGGTTCCCAATGACTTCTTGGCTCTTGTTTTGTCTGCCCATAGAGCAACCCTGAGTTGAGAATGCCAATCTCTTGGATTCTTCTCTAGTAACTTCTTGATCACATTGAGCAAATTCTTGTTCGTTGATTTTGCCAATCCATTACCTTGGGGGTAATAGTTCGAGGAAAACTTCAAAATGATCCCATAATCGAATGCCCAATTGGAAAACCTGAAGGAAGTGAAAGAAAAACCATTATCACACACCAAAGTTTTGGGACGACCAAATCTAGTGATAATGTGCTCTTCCAAAAATTTGATCACTGCATCTGTCGTACAATTCTTCAATACTTGGGCTTTAGACCATCTGGTGCAGTAATCAGTTTCAGTCAAAATATATCTATGTTGTGCTAAGGACGGTGGATTTATAATGTCGATAAAATCAAGTCCCCACATTGTGAATGGCTTCACTTCTATGATTGGTTGTAGTGGCATAGCAGGATTCTTTTCACGAGTTGCAGTAACTTGGCAGGTGTGGCAGGTTTTGATGTGCTCATAAGCATCTTTGAAAATAGTGGGCCAATAGTACCCTGCTCTTAAAACTTGATAGGCAGTAGCTTGACCTCCTCCATGGTCTGTTTTGAATTTAGAGTGGAAATGTTTCATGATTCTCTTAGCTTCATCATTTCCTACACACCTTAGGTAGATTCCTTCGTGATTCTTTCTGTAGAGCACTGATCCTTGAAGCATGTAACGTTGGCACTTAAGCCTGAAGGCTCGCTTTTGAGCCGGAGTCATTTGTGTAGGATACTTTTGATTTATCAAATACGTAGTGATGTCATAATAACACTCCTTTGGGGAGGTGTCAGTCAATGCATATGTTTGTTGCACTAGGTCAGGTCCTTCAATGGCCATAGTTTGAGTTAAAGCTTGCCCACAGACTAGTTTCATTGGCTGTAGTTCAATATCATACTCTTGGATAGTGGCGATCCACTTTCCTCTTATCTCTCCTGGCTCATTTTGCATCAAGAGTGTTTTAATAGCCGCATCAGGAATGAGTGTTTCAGTAATTACTATTTTTAGAAAGTGCCAGGGTCCCATGGGTCATGGAGTCAACGTTTCATCTTCCAAATCAAAGGTTTGCACCTCCAAGAATAAAAGGCAAGGAAAAATCATGAAAAGCAAGGGAAAATCACATGGCTAGGGTTATGATCCAAATGATCTAGAAGAACGCATGAAATCCATCTAAGTGTGAAATGAGATATGTCTAGAGAACTTCAAGGTGCGCTCAAGGATGGATATCCAAACACATGGTCAAGTCCGCTTGGAAGCAAAAGAAAAATGGCAAGGTTGAAGCAAAGTCCGCCCTCACCTTGGAGAGAACATAGCAAGACAAGTGCAAAGTCCGCCCAAGCTATGTCACGCACTTGATGAAGTTCGCCCAACCTTTGGCAAGCATGAAGACAAGTCCGTTAGGGAATGGCAAGGCCAAGATGAAGTGCGCCCCAAGCTTGAGAATGGATGGCAAACAGATAAGGAAGTCCGCCTAGGGAAAGAAATAAGCATGTCCAAGCAGAGGCCAAGTCCGACATGCTAAAACGGATTATGGAAAGGAAGTCTTGAAGTCCGCCCAGCCTGAGGAAAGAAAACTCAAACTTTGGCCAAGTATGGATACCTTGGGAAGCAAATTTCATGAAATTGGCTAAGTAAAGACAAATTCCACCTAAGGAAGAGGTTGGCCAAGCAAGTCCAAAGTCCACCCTCAAGGAAAGATGTGAGATGGCAAAGAGACTTCCAAGTCCGCCCCAAGTGAAGTTAACATGAAGCATGGCACAAAGATCATGAAGTCCGCCTAGACACCAAGGAGAAATGTCTAGCTAACTCCAAAGTCCGCCACACCTTGAGAAAAATGGCAAGACAAGTATAAAGTTCGCCTTGGCTAAAGGAGAAAAATAAAATGAAATAGAAAATTATTAATTAGCCATGGGTAAATTAAAATTCGCCATAATTAAATGATTTAAAGGGTTGGAAGAGGTTGGAAAACTTAACATTTGTATTATTTTCCAACACTTAGAAAAATATTGGACACTTAAATAATTTTTTGAAATATTCAAAAGAAAATCTTGAAGATTTGGCTAAGGATGGCGCTTGGGGAAAATTAGAAACTTGTTTTGAAGATAAAGATCACCATGGTGGATAAAAGAAATCAAGTCCAAGTTCGGTGAATTTAAAAGAAAAAAGCATGGATTTACTAAAATCAATCAACCTTCTCAACTTTATAAGTAGTTGAATTGTTATTTTCAACTCATTCTCTCCCGAGGTCGATTGAGAGAAAATTTTAGTTCTTCCAAAGTTAAACTCTGGAGTTGGAGAGCGGAATTCACCAAGAGTAGCCTGCTTTTTCAAAGCTAGAGACAAAATTTATCAAAATCACCGTCAAAAGTATATAATCTTGAGAGTTTAAAATCCAAGTTTGACGGATTCTTTATTCTTCTTCTTTCTATTCTAGCGAAATTTGCTAAAAACTTAGCCAAATTATTACATTTTTGGTCTGCTTTTTTCACAAAGCTTAATCTTTAATAGGCTGAAAGTCAGAATTTTCAAGAGAAAGGTCCAAGAAAATCAATTAAAATCTTGAAATTAATATATTTTCTCTATGTTTCTCATAGGTTGATGACCACTCGAGGAGAACCTTCGAGAAATGCCCAAATGAAGTTTGCCAGCAACGGACTGCAACCAAAATTGAAAATCAACTCCAAGTGGAAAAATATCACGGACACCAACCTCGAACATGTGGACTTCAAGGAAAGAAAAGGATGTACGGACAAGATGGACTCCTGCCAATAGCTATTGCTCGGAGAATGATGAGGAATGATATTTTCCAAGCAGCCGGATTTCCACTAGTAGTAGAATGTGCTGAATTAATGGTTTAGTGCGCCATTCACTACAATGCGCAAGAGAGGCAGATCATTACCCCTGACTGAAGAATATTGGGACATCTCGGAGAACTGGCTATTTAGGAAGCATTCGACATACCTAGTTACAACCGATCTTCATACAAAACCAAGGAAGATGTAAGAAGAATTTATGAAGATCGGATGGATCTTTGTGCAACTAACATCAACAAGACACGGTTGGTGAAGCCAAGGCCTTCTATTAAGAAGATGTCAAAGAAATTGCTTCGGATAGACTTCAAGGAAGATTATGGAGATATTATTTTGCTATTGAACAGAATAATGGGAAGCCCCCACGGTGCATCATTCGAGACATGGATGTATTATTTCATTGATGAGATCACTTCAGGCATCAAGATGTTCAATTGGTCACGAATGATTAGTGACAATCTCCATGAGCAACTAATAAATTTAGAAAGGACTAAAATTTTTTATATGAGTTCTTATGTTGTCTATCTTCTGGCAAGGACCTATAGATATACGGGATTAATTTGTCGAGGCATGGTGGGCAATGGAGAGAACTGGTTCAAGTCATATGATTGCTATCCCCAGTTGCAACTTTGCGAGAAGGCCCATTTTAGAAGAGCACATGATGCCTTCCTAATGAACATTACAAGAATATTGCAAGGAGGAACACATCAAAGGTTAACCCATGAGGCTAAGAGCCTAATCAACAAGTACAAATCCTGGTTCATCCAGTTTCCAAGATTCACTTACATAAGAGTTCAGGGATTCACAGGATGTCCTTACCGACTCCCGATCTATCCCACTAACAGGATGGTCTTGCTTGAGGTTCTGAGACAACTAGAAACATACCAAGGCCTCCAGAGAACAAAGCAAAAGGCAGCCGTCACCTTTTTGTTCTTCATCGGGAATATGGAAGAGTCTTGTCCATCGACACAGTTAACTGAAAGTGCCAGGTTGGAGACGCAATGGTATCCATTCACATCCTACAAGTCCAGAGCTGATTTCGACCCTCACCACCACATTGGGGCCTTGAACGGAAGGAAGTACAAACATAGGGTAGACTTGGAGGACTTTAGGGCCAATGCTGCAGATGAATATGATGTTAGAAAAAGTCTATGGTCCAGACTACCAGTGAACTTGATTAGGACAACTGAGCTCTTCCATGTGCCAAATCAGCTTGAGGATGATGGAGAGTATATTCAACTAGGCTTTGATGAGAATCGACCTCTTCCTTTTGTAAAGTGGTTAGAACCAGAGCTTGCAGATTTAACCACCTTGATGAGGCCAGTTGTCAAATATTCACAGTGGTTGGTGGATCAGCAAATCCAAGAGCTACGACAAAAGAAGTGACTTTGACTTACGATTTAATGGGTGAAGTTGAATCCTATTCCTCAAATGCTGGTGCATCCCAAGGTGATGAACCTATCGAGAGAACCCATTCAAAAAAAAGGAAAGAAATAGTTAATTACTCTACAAGAGCAAAAGGAAAGAAGACTACAGATGAGGAACCTACTCGAAAGAAGCGAAGATCGGATCCTCTTCGTTCTGCCATGTCCGGGAATATGAATTAGATATTGGATATTGATGAGTCATTGGGTGACATAAGGACTCCTTCTCCCCTTCATATGCAGACAGAGGATGATGAGTCCCCATCTCCCATAGGCACAAAGATATTGGAGTCCAAGAATTGGTACCTAATTGGATGTCTGGATGGTTATGCCGGAGCAATAGATAAGTCAAAGGAGGATATTGCTCCTCAAGAATATGCCATCGCCACTATCAATTTAGGCCCAACCACAAAAGGTCAAGAAGTAGAAGACTTAGACAATTCAGTCACTCCTATGAAGGCAAGGTTGGAAAATGAAGTGGCGAAGAAAAGAGAGTATAGAAAGGAGATCGAACGCATGAAGGAGTACATCCGACACCTAAGCAAACCTCTCAATTAGGGCGATGCAGTAGCTCCTCCACTTTTGAACTCTTCATAGGAAGCGGCCAAGGACTTTGAAGAAGAGATGGTGACGTCTAAAGAAACTAAGGAGTGGATGGTGTGTAAGAGCGAGGAAGCGACTACATTTATGGAGAGATAGACACTGGCTTATGGACAAGCTTCCTCATTGCTTTCCAGACTTGTTGTAACAGAAGCTTGGGACAACCTCTAGGATGTTTAGGATAGAATCATTCCACGCCTTAGAGTGTTGAAGGGAATTCCAAAACAGGAATTGATTGATGGGAAGATAATTGCAGTAGGTGCCACCTATGACTTCCACACTTGGTATTGGGCATTGACAACACAAAGTGAGGTCTTGGAAAGAGTGAAATTTGATGGTGTGAAAGTTGAGGAGTAGATTAAAGAGGTTCAGAATAAGATTTTCCTTATAGCTACGGATGTACTTGAGAAGGAGATCATCCGAGAGAATGACATGCGGCTGGAAAATCTAAAGCACAGAGCTCAGGAAATCTTCTCCATCATTACTGGACCAGTCCTAAGGCAGAATTTGACTAAGGTGGCAAGCCTCTTGTCTATCCATGACGTCTTCTTGAAACAGGAATTGTAGTGGGAAAATACTTTTGTCGGATGTGCTGAGGAGTTGGACAGGTTGGAATTCAAAGTAAACATGCTGTCGCAGGTCATGATGGAACATGTCATCTTGATCGTGTCAAGGTTCATTGAACACACTGCCGCCCAAGAGGATAGAGATGCACTTCCTTGAAAATAGCTCCTGCCGCCACTTGTCTTTCATGCAATTGATGTTGATGTTATTTTAGGAAACCCTAATTAGGGTTGATATGTCTTGATCTTGGCCTCTAATTTGTTTTGATCTCGTCCTTTTATTTGCTTTTAGAAACTTTATATAAACTCTTGCTCTCTCATTTCCATTTGGTGAAGAGAGTTTATGATATTGTTGCGTATAGCTACTTTGGATAATAAAAGCTCTTATTCATGATTTGCTTTGGATCCTTCTTATTGTCAAGTGGTAGCAGGGTTACATATCTCCTTCAACAATAGATTAGAATTAGAATAGAATTTGATTTGAATGCATGTTAGATGAATGCAAGATTTGATAGTACTGATTTATTGTGAAACTTAGCTTATACTTTCTTTGAATAGATGATTTCTATTCAATGTGTAAAGTTAGCCTGAGCTTATAGTTGTGGGTGCTTAAGTTCTGTCTAGATGAGTATTGTTTTATTTGATGGTAATTGTTCATGATGTGAAAATCATAAGCACACCCCTTGAAGATTGCACTCACTTTGTGTAGTTGTCCTAGCGAGGCGAAGCAAAATGTGGTTATTAGTTTCGCTTAATCTCTATTGTCTTTTGATTTCCTAGGAGTAGCATAGAGCTTCTAAACCCTCATCCTTTTGCACTTTTTTTTGAAAATCCATAACTAAAATACCAAAAAAAAAAAAGGAGAGAGAGAGAGCATTACTATCAAATTAGTCTAAGTCGTAGCTTGTAAGAGATTTGTTAACGTATGTCCCTTTGTGTATTACCAGCATATCACAACGCCCATTGAGCTTATCGACTCGTCAAGATCTGACAAAAGAAACCTTGGAATCACCATATGATCTTCTCGCAATCTTAGGATACGAGGTTGTTTTTCAAGAGAGGATAAAGTGTCTTGGGACTTTTTATTCTAAAGTGTTCAGCGGATGATAAAATGTACACGAATAGGTAGTTTGTACAAGAAATGATTCACTAGTTGTATATAAAAGCTTACCCCTGTTAGATTTTACAAAAAACAAGAATAACCTAAATCTAGAGCAAGGAAACACATTAACCCTATTTGACAAGAATTAAAATAATGGAATAAAGAGACTTCCATGAATGAGAGACAAAATGCAACAATCTTACAAAACAATAATGACTCATGACAACTCACATTATGGCCCACTTCTAATAAACTAAGTAAGCTAATTAAAAGTGTCAGAAAAACAGATAACATCTAAATGAAATGAAAATAAAAACATACACTAAAGCCCATCTTTAAGCACAACTTAGGTGGTGAAAGAAGGGTCCTAAGATGATGTTCCATGAGGACATATCCTCGACGTATAAACCCACATCCTCATCCCCGACCGTTTAAAATTATATGACACCTAACAAAAACTAATAGATTTTAAAAGGGGTGTGGGAGTCCTAAAAACCCTCCCACTCCCTGTATTCAACTTAAATCAATTCAAAATCACATTGTATAAAAAAAATTGCTACTGCTACTAGTGTTGGAGAGGGTCTAAGGATTGGGTACATGTTCACATTGAACGGTTATAGAGTCTACAGACTAATTATGTATTCATGTAGTTATTATCAACTAGTTCCAACCTCGAGGTTCATGCATATACTTGGGCACCACTTCTATCAATTATTCAATGATTTCAGATATTGACATATTGTATTTTCAGTTAGTTTGATAAGGTATTTTGAATTATAAATTTTAAATTGTTGTTCATATTAACTTTATACATACATGTTCGTTGTACAGCCCTAGGCCCAACTCCATGCCCCTTCATGCTTCAAGCACCTATTATTACTAAAGTTTGCTTGCTCCAATCCAATAAATGTATATATTATATGTATATGCATATATATGTCTATATGTGTGTATGTGTGTGTACTTTATCGATAAATATATATGCCAACCGCATACATATACTTACAATGATACAATTATTAGAGCAACCAAATGTTAATGGTGTTGAGTTTTTAGCTCAGTTCGGAACTTTTGCATAGGTTCAATGTGAGCATGCAAGTAGTTAAGAGTTATTTCTATTTTGTAATTCACTTAAGTGATTAAGTGAAAATGTTTTATTTAGTTAATTAAGTCTAATAAAGTGTCTATAAGCACTAATGATTCAGACTTATCTTCCAAGTCATCTCCTACATGAGATAAGAATGCTCTTCTTGGAAGATTAGATATTTTAGCTGAATAGAATAAAGATAAATGCAAGATAGAAGTTTCATAACTCGGTAAAGTGTAAAAAAATTGTGCTGCTATTAGTTTGATAGTTGTGGAGGTTTCCTTGAAAGCTTTCGAAGGAATGCAAAGCAGATTTCAAGGTGTAAATTGTTTGCATACTTGTGTTTGTTTCTGCAGTTTGAATTTCAATGATTTGTGTGATTAATTCAATGTTTTTAAATAATTAGGTGATTAATCATGATGATTGGAAATTCAATATGGTATCAGAGCCTTAGGGTAGGAAAGAAAATGCATGATTTTGTTTGAATTTCCACAGGCTTTTTTGCAGAATCAAAATGTTTTTAATAATAACAATCACACAACCAAGGCACATGAAAATTGCAGGCAGTTTTTTTTGTTGTTGTAAAAATCGTGGTTAGTTGCAAGTGTAACATCATGGCCAAGAAACTTGAAAAGCCTGCATCTTATTTTAGATGAAAATAATGACCAAAATTTTAAGGAATCATGGGCCTTATTCTACAGTTTGGCAAGGATTTTCTTTGCAAGAAAATTGCAATAATAGTTTTCTAGGATTCGCAACTATTGACCAAGATTACTCCTTGACGACTTCTCTTCCACTTTTTTTAAACCGCTTTCTACAGCATTATAGCAATGGCTAGCCCATAGACCCACAACTAGGGTTTATCAGATCACAGCTAGGTCAAAAATGGCATCCAAGGCACAAAATGGTGACTAGGGTTTATTTCCAGCAACTAACGTCATGTCCCGGAAATTGTAATGCATTGAAATGCAAATAAATGAATAAAATAAATAAAATACATATTAGCAATTTAATATTATAATTATAACTATCATAAGATAATATTATAATTATAAATATAAGTAATTACCATTTAAATATTAGAATCCTAAATATTATTATAACTGTAAATACTGACAAATTAAAATCATTAATTATTTTAATATATAAAAATATTACAATGAAATGTATTACAATTTATTATTGATAATTTAAAAGAAACTAATATAAATAATAATAAACATATTATATATATATTGTAATAAGAAATGATTAATATAACAGTGTAAATTATAAGCAGCGATCTGAAAATAGGCATTTAGGCAGCAATTACCTTTATATTAGAGGCAGCTATTCATAATAATAAGTAGCGGTGATATTCAACATAGAGGGGTGCAATTAAGGAATGGTATGATCAAGGTTTATAAATAAGAAGGGGCAGCGAACAGTTTTTGTTAGTGTGTGGTTCATAATATAAAAGTGATACAATTAATAAGGTAATAAAGACTAGTTACTAAATGTCAAAGGCAGCAATTAATATGAGATAAGAGGTGAGATAAAGAAAAAGTGAAGTGGTGTGTCTCTAAATTCAAAGAGACATGAATTGTATTTAAGGAAGAGTAGAGTTTTTGAAGGGGAGAAATGTAATGATTATCATGTGAAAGGAAGAACAGATCAACTAGGACAGATATAATCTCTGTTAGTATCAATCATTTTATGATTTCAGAAAATCATTGTATCAGTTAGATAAATTATTTCAGAATTATGAATCAACATATATTGTTGTAGGATAGTAATTGAGGATTATGACATATTGTTTTGATTGATGCATATCATCTTATGATAGCACATTCACAATTCATTGTGTATGCTGATATGACTGCTTGCAAGTCTGAATTTGATTAAATTAGTATGTGTGTATTGGGACCATGATAGGAGAAGGGGGATTACAAAGGGAGCAGCAGTGAGGCACTCTCCTAGGTACGCCACCTCTATAATGCAGAACCTATGTGTCCTATAATGGAGAACCTATGTGTCCTATAATGGGGGACCAAGTAGTGCCAAGGAGGCCAAAGGGGTACCGCCTTTTAGTAGAAGGGTACTGCCTTTGGGCCTAGGAGAGTTGGGTCACCAGGGCACTCCTTTGTAACCTCAGCCCCCTATCATGGTATAGCAATATAAGGAGACCAATCATAAGGAAATGGGGAAAAATGGCAAGATGAGGGGATAACGGCAAAATTAGAATCCTCACTAGGTAGGCCACCTCATATGAATGGCATGGGCCACATGAGGCCAAAGGGGCACTGCCTTTTAGTCCAAAGGGTACTGCTTTTGGGCCTAGAGAGGCTAAGGACACCCCATCAAGTCACTCTCTTCCATATTCACCCATGGTTGAGCATCCCTAGGACAAGGCAATAACTAGATTGATGAATTTACTATGGATTTACTAATTTTTAAATAGATACTCTACCTGTGTAATAAACAACCCCCAAATATTTTTTTTGTTTGTTTTGCACCCTTGCTGAATGTGTTTGGTTTACAAGTTTTTTTGCATTGTTTCTCAATGAATTTTTGCACATCCTACACAATCATATTTAGGCATGAACTGGAAATGTTTGAATCTCATTCTGTTGAAATTTTGCCTGTCAACTGCAATTTTGAATTCTTATGCTTAGGAGAAATATTTCACTTGCAGAATGGCTCTTACTAGTTTGGACCAACATTTTGATAACTGCACATAGGATTGGTTATGGTACTTATGAGAATATGCAGCTATACAATTTTGAATAATCACTGATAATAAGATGATACTATTTTGTGCAGGGCATGGTAACCTTCCTCCTGATCGTTTGCCATCATTGAGAACTGACTTGATGCAGTTTCTTTTGGAAAGAACAAGCATTGGGCGATCACAATTTAAAATAAACTCTGAGTTTTCAAGTCAATCATATCCAAACCTTTGTTATCTCTTGTGGTTGGATACTGAAGCTACTCTTGAAGTTTTGAATTGTGCCTTTCTGGAAGATGAACACTTGAAAATGAAAGAGACTGATCTTTCTTCATTGAATTTACATGGAGTTGAGCCAGATAAGCAGAAAGTAAAGCCTGCATTGCATGAGATTCCATCAAATGAAATGAAAGCTTCTGATAATGAATTTCCTCTGGTTCAAACATTGATTAATGCACTGACAGAGATTCTTGAAATGAACTTTTCTGGAACTTTGAAGCTTCTTAATGCAGAAAGACTCAGCGGTAAAGTACATGAGAAGGTCTGGCCCTCAAGAAAAGATATTGGTAGTTTGCTAGAGTTCATTGCATGCTATGTTGCATGCAGACATGCCACTGTCTCAAGGGTCATGCTGACTCACATCATTGAATACTTGGCTTCTAGTAGTGAGTTTTCCATGGGAGACACGTTAGATGGTTCCAATCAAGATATCTCAAGGCGGAGAGAAAAACTAATGTTTGCACTTTTAAAAGGAGTCCCAGAGTCAGAATGGGACTCTGAATATGCTTTGAAACTTGCTCAGAATGCTCGGTTCTATCAGGTATGTTATTTAGGAGCTGGTTTGTACATCTTATATTTAAAAATCTCATTCCTGTTTTGTTAATTATTCAGGTGATCATTAAAAAATATTTTGAATAAAAATATTGTTACAGGTATCAAGCCTGATATACATGCTAAAGGGCCAGTATATTCCAGCATTGGATAGCTATATAAAAGATGTTGGTGAACCAATATACGCCTTTGCTTTTATCAGCAATATGTTGAAACAATTGGCAGATGTTGATAGCTCGACCTTTACAGATTTCCGATCTGCAGTGCAAAGACGTATCCCAGAACTTATTCAACTAAGCAGGTATTATATAATATAAAAAACTAAAACAATTCTCCCCCCTCCCCATAAAGTTTTGTATCATTTTAAAGGTTGCCATTAAATGTATATATAATTGAATATAATTATGATAGAGGTGTAGAAAATTGAATTTTGGCATTATCTTTGTATATTCTAATGAGTTTCAAGATAAATGTAAATTAGTTGCATGCTGGAAGTTCTCTTCCCTAAAATGAATTGGAGCATGACCTATGGATACTGTGCTCATTGCAGAGAAGCAACCTTTCTCTTGGTATTGGAACATTATGACAAGGAAAATCAAGAGATAATATCTGAACTCAGTCTGCATCCAAATTTGCTTTTTCTATACTTAAAGACTATGATTGATGTTTATTCACACGGTGTACCAAAATATCCTTCAGCACCACTAGAGAACAATCTGAATATCTCTCTTTTTGGGATTAAAGGATTGGATCAGTCCAAGGAACTTAAAGATTATCTGGACAGAATTTCCAAGTTACCAGAATATGTCCAACGCCATGGCATTGAAGTAACTGATGAGATGGCAGAGCTTTATCTTGAGGTGTGTGCAATTATATATTTTATGATAGTTTCCTTAACATTTTCATAGCAAGGGTAACTAGCATGTCCAAAACCATTTCTTTCTATTTTTTGAGTCTGCTACTAGTTTTTTCTATCTGTTATTATTTATCCAAGTGCTATGCATCATCTGATAGAAAGCACCAATCTTGTACTATTTTTTCTTCTCACATTTGTGCTATGTTTTGCAAGATTCAGAAA
>VDFB02290003.1:0-21167 GCA_007258455.2 Sequoia sempervirens
AAAAAATTTAATCTATGTACTAGTTTTCCATGTGTATGGAATAGAAACCTTGACAATTGCTGAAAAATCTATATTCACAAGAAAATAAAAAATAAATATAATAATCAAACTAAATGAATTAGAAATTATACTCGTTGAAAAACTTATTTTGAGTGCTATGATCCTACAAATTATGTTGTCATATTGATTCCATTTGCTGGTCCAACCTAATAAACTAGAAAATAATTATAGGTGGAGATTTTAATTCTATTTTAGATGTAAATGAAAATTTTGGGGGTGTTCGAAGGATGGCACAATCCCAAAAGGATTTTATGAATTTTGTAGAAAATAACAATTTGATTGACATTAAAGCTTCCAATGTAACCTTTACATGGAATAATCAAAGCAGAGGTTTTACAAATATAGCTAAAAGATTAGAAAAATTTCTATTATACGAGGATTGGATGCAGATAGATCTCCTCCCAAATGCATGGATATGGACAATTCCTATTTTTGACTATTACCTGGTGGAATTAATAATTATGGAAGATTCGAAAAACATAAAGAGCTAGTTCATAGTTTTAAAAATGTGGCTCAGGTGTATGGAGTTGATTGGCTTAATGAAGGATTGGTGGGAAGAACCACTTAAAGTTGATGGCACAAAGATGTTCATAAGAAAATGCAACGTATGAAGGAGAAACTAAATGAATGGAATCTTTCATCTTTTAAGAATATTTTTCAAGAGAAACAATAGTTGGAGTCTGAGATTGTTGCTGTGGGGGAGATTGTAATCAGGGACAGAATAAAATTTGCAGAATATGACTTGGAGAAACAACTCATGGTCGAATACAGATAAACCCTTGCCAGAGAATAATATTATTGGAGATCCAAATTCAGGGATACTTAGCTTGAGGAAGATATAATTGAAAAATGTAAATCAAAGATGGATTGTTGGAAATGAAGATGGCTTACACTGGCTGGCAGATTGATCATGCTAAAGGTTGTTAATGCTGTTATTTCGATCTTCATGTTATCCTGTATTGATCTATCCAGTAAATCTACAAATATAATTGCAGGGTTGCAAAGAAAATTTGTAGGGGATGGAGTGTAAGAAAAGAAACAAATTCCTTTATTAGCATGGGGCACAGTAAAAAAAAAGAGAATGGGGGTGCAAATGTCAAAGATATACGATTACAAAATTTGGCATTGGGTGCCAAATTGGCATGAAAGTTTTATAGGAACCCTAATGCACATGGTGTAGATTATTAAAGGCCAAATATTTGGATGACCCTGATCCAACTCGTATTTTAATAGTTGCCAAACCCCTGATGGGATTTTCCATATGGAATTTTATTCTGAAGTGCCGACCTGTAATCACAGAGCACCTTTCTTGGAAGATAAATGATGGGACATGAGCGTCATTTTGGCTCAAATTATGGAATGGCTACATCTCATGGGATCATTACTTGGAATGGAGAAGGCCATGTGGATTACAATTGAAGCTTACAGTGACAAACTTGTGGAATGCATTATATGAAGGTTGTTAGTAGGAGGAGAATGTTTGAATGGAAAAAAAATTGAAATGTTGGATGTGTAGACTAGAGATGCTATCTTGGTAGAGCTAGCTAATTAACGAGATCTCTTAATAGATGGGGAGGATTCAATTATCTAGTGCATTGCCAAATCTAGTGAGTATATTGCCAAAATTGGCTATGAAGTCATTCAAAAAGAAACTAATTTGATTGAATGGCCTAAACATCTGTGTTGGGGAAGTGAAGTGTTACCTGAAGCTGGTTCCTTTTGTGTAGACTTCCCTCCACGAATGTATACTCATGGGGATAGGGGTGGTTGGTCCCCATATATGTGTTATGTGCTTTAAAGATGATGAAAGTGCAGATCAATACAGATTTTCTCATATTTGCTAGACCACCTTTTATGCCAAATTAGAGTGGCATGGCCCATTACAAAATAAAATAAAGGAGATTTTATAAGCTTGGCCAAGACTATATAAAGGATATATGTTGGAAGGATTATGGAATGAGTTCCCTGCAATGATTGCGTCACAAATCTGGAAGGAAAGGAACATTAGGATTTTTAAGGATAAACAAGCTTCTATTGCATCAATTTTGAGCAAAATTGAGATTGGTATTTTCAAACATCTAAATGGGAAAATTAAGAATAAAAAACACAGATACACATCCGTGTGGGGTAGGAAGATGTTTAAGATTTGGCCTCATTTTATTCCTCCATGTGGTAATCTGCTAGTGAATTATTTGGATCGTAGCATGATCAGATGGTCCCTTCCTCCAAGAGGGCGGTTAAAATTGAACTTTTCCAAAGGTAATCTTGAGGCCTCAGGGGTGGGTTTTATAATAAGTAATGGAAATGACAATTTGGTTTGGGTTGTGTTTGTTAAATTAGCAAAAGGAACCAACAATGAAGTAGAATTCATTCCACTCTATGAAGGATTACGCTTCTGTATAGATAATTCTCTACATCACATTGATTTAGAGGGGGAATCGACAATAGCTTTTAGGTCTATTTTCTCTCGAAATGCCCCAAGCTGGAAGTTAAAAATGTGGACTAAAAAAAATTGTTCTTTGTTGGAAGCAATTGAAGACTACATCATAGCACATGTTTATTGCAATGCAAACGGGGTTGTCGATTTTCTCTCTAATAAGGGGATTAACTGATAAGTTTTGGTATTGGGCTCATGCTCGCATGATATGTTGGATGGCTTGGTTTCTATAGGAAAAAGATATAATGGATGCAAGTACTAATAAAAGTGAAATTTGACTGTCATAAATCTAGTCATAGATTCATTTGAAGATTTTATAGGTGGCAAAATATGAGTGGGGAGTACATTGGACGTAAGGATATGATTCAAATTTTCACGAGGTCATTGTTATTGATGGATAAAAGCCAACTATGGTATTCAAGTTGGAAAAGAAAGAAAGGCAATATTAGATCAAGAAAATCTTATTGTATGTGTAGAAGACATTATACCAACTAAAAAAAGTGCAAAACAAGAGATATCAAAGTCACGAGTTACATTCCCATCAAGATGACAAAGCTATTTCAAGATTTTGGGTGCTGAAATATTGATCTTTAATTTTTTTTATATTGGTAATGCGGGAGTGAATAAGGAAAAACTGATTTTATATAGATACTGAAATGTGTGTACTAGTGCACACAGGAGGACCCTAATGCTCAGATTGGCCATCCATTTAAAATCGAGTTGCTTGAGATTTTATGTGCCATTTAGGCTGATTGGGGAGCACTATTTGATGGTGGGTCACATCCATGACTATAAGAGTTGGTATAAAATAATCTACACCATGCAAGATTTGGCTAAAGATTATAGCCACCCAAGATCTAGGAACCTCATGAAAGGACAAGAGAGATCAATGTGCAATACTCAAGATTGCAATGGAATCAAATCCAATAATTCAATATACAATGTATAAGAACCCCTTGGTTATATAGCCAAGATGAGACATATGATTAAATAGGATTATGACAAGTGTCTTAATCCATGTCATGTAACAACATATCATAACTACCTAGGACACATTTGTTAAAAGTTAAAAGATAAGATAAAATCTAATGACAACTAACACCTTCTAGAAAGATTCCCTCCTAGGACCTAAGTAACTTAACATGTAAATAAGACCTTACTAATGACTAGATAGGTAAAACACCTATTTACACCAACACCCCCCTTAAGTGCAACTTATGGAGTAACTGATTACTATGCAAATGAAAAAAATATGGGTCTTGACTATGAGGCCATGTTAGGTACCCATGTACAAATACAAACATAATCTCTCACAAATAGAAAAAACTCAATAGGAAAAAACTCCTCTCTAAAAGAGAGATGAAAACAAAATATTCTCAATGATGTATGAGAAGGAAAAAACCCTATGTGAGGAAAAAAACCCCCCAATAAGAGAGAAGAAGAGAGACCATACTAATTGGATTAAACTGTGGCTGATATTATGGTTGAAACTATCCTTGTAATTCTATCTTAATTTGGTGAATGAATTTGGATCAATCTTTAGGAATTTTGCAATTTCCTTAGTTTACTCTTCAATGTCAATCTAGGAATGTAGGCTTGTGAATGGTGTTGTAGAAATCTACCCAAGGGCTGAAACTAGTGAACTAGGTGGGGATGGATGTAGTTATCTAACACAATAAACTCTTATCCTAAGATCTGGTTTAACTTTGTTGTTTTTGTTTCCTAGCAGAATTTGTGATAGGAAGTGCACCAAGAACTGTGACAGGAATATAGTGATAGTTTGTAATAGAAAATGTACTAATAATTTTTAAAATAGAGCTTGTCGTATAAACTACCAATAATTAAATCCTCTACACAAATAAGATTTCAATCCTTGAGTCTCAATGATAACTATAACTAGATAATGAAATCAAACTCTAATTACACACAAATATAAATGATCATATTGTGCACGATAAGAAACTAAGCTTTAAATGAAATCACATGCTTTACAATTAATGAATAATAGTTGATGAGATAAATCTTTGAAATCAAATTGCACACAAATAATTATATGTGAAAGGGAAATATTTCAAACATGAGAAACACATGATTAATTACTATATGCTAAAAGAAAACACTTTCAAAACAAATCACATACAAAAGATTACGATATGCTAAAACTAAAAAAAATCACTAGATTGGTGTAAAGAGTGGTCCCTGCCTCCCTGACCATTTGGTGATGTATAGATTAATACATTCTTAACTTAACTCAATCACATATGTGCAAAGAAAATAGACTCAAGTAGTAGCGGAGTAATTTTTATAGTAACACATATCTGCGGTCTCAAACATACACCTATTTATACTAAACCACACATTGATAAGTGGTTAAATTTTGTTTGTGGCCTATGGCCAACAAACTATTAAGTTTGATAATAAAAAAAACACAAAGATTCAATGAAACAACAATGGCTACTGGACGCAAGTGTATGACAAGCTTTAACAAACATTGTTAAAAAATAACTATAGGTTGGCTAAACAAATGTAATGATTTTTCATTCCAGCTTTCATCCAGTCACTCAAACAACTTCCCCTACTCATTTCCTTCCATTTCATCACAAATTAGTTGACATTTTTTATAGGTAATGTCATTTTCTAATTATTTCATTTTCTACTATATTTTACTAAATATGAAAACTTCCTGTGTCAAATAGTGACAGAAAGGCATAAAAGGTGAGAAAAAGGGTAAACAAAAGATATAACTATTATGACTCTTTAACCCTCACCATTTCCCTTCATCTTGAGATTTTGCATGTCCTCATGCAAAAAGGAAGGAAACAAACCAAGATAACCTTTTAAATTTCTAAATAGTGTTAGAAATTTCTCGGGACCACTACTGCCTCAATTCCTCCATTTGTATTTCATGATCCTGGATGAGCATGTATTCTTCTTTAGCAACTGTTGCTTGATTCAATTCATTCTTCAATCTTTGAATTCATGTTCCTATGATTGGAAGGAAGCATTGACCCACTAAAGCTAGGTTTGCAATGCATGATTTTCCTCTTGCAAAATTTTAATTGACCCCTATAATTTTGACACTTGTTTGAGGAGAAATTCATTAGCTTCAAATTCCTCTTCAACCTCCTCTAGGTTTATCTTTGTTTCAATCCTAGTTTCTGTAACAACCTAACAGATCTATGGTTATAAGAGTTAACTGTGAACTACCTTTAGCTAAACTATAACTAATTATTTTCAAGAAAACTAGGGTTTTCCAATGTTTCCAACCATAACAAAATAACTACCATTCTAGGGTTTACTTAAAAACACAACATTTATTTTATTTTTCTATAGCTAACTTTCAAAATTCAACTTTTCAACATAAATTAACAATTGCTAATCTATAACAATAATTACAGTTTAATCAATGAACATATAACCTAGATGAATAACTAACTCTGTAGAAAAGAAGACATTCAGATCTTTTACCTGGAGATAGTGCAAGAAATAGTTTTTACATTTGTCACCATCTTCATTTGTAATGCTAAGTTAGAAAGGGGAAAGGAATTATCATTAGGGGCTTTACCGCCTAACCAACACCTACTGGTCTCTCAAGTTTTTTCAACTGAAGAACCTGCCCTTCACGAGGTCAATTGAAAAGGGTCAATTGTTATCATGTCTCTGATCCTGGTGTCCATGAGCTTATATTACTAGTCGATCCTTCCTCTATAGGTTCCTCCTACCAGAATGATCATCCTAACCAGAGTATATCTCGACAATGAAAGCTGACATTGTCAAACTGGCATCTACCTTGGCCAAGGATTTTTTAGTTGATTCTTGCATCACTGTGTCGATCTCTCTAGCACTACTATTCCATCAACACACACCCTTGCTCATCAGATTATTCAATATTTCTTACTCCTGATACTGTTGTAGTAAGGATCTTGAGGTTCATGTTCCTTACCGCTTGATAATAAATTTTATTTTGGCCTTACTTGATGAGCTTTAACTATTGGACTGGGGCTGGGCGAGAAAAAGTGTTCGGGATTAGTTCAACACTTCACATCCCACACATACTACATTTAGGGGTATTATACCTTTAAGATCATTCCAAAAAATACAAAAGAAAATTGGTAAGGTTCTAGCTGGGCACCAGCTCAGTACCAATTAGAGCACCAAAGTGGAAAGATGCAACAGGTGCAAGATGCATAGAATAAAGATGATGCTTCATGGAGGAGTCTAATGTTTTTCTAGAACATAAATAAGGAAGATGTTTCCCTTGGTTGAGTGTTTGCTTGGTGTAGGCATTGCAAGGAAAAAGAGGTTTTTTAAAAAATGATTAGCTATTTCCATATTCTCCCTAAGGCATAGCTGAGGTAAGAATAATTTAGACGACATATAGATTTGAGGTAGAGGGTTGTAGGACCCATGCAGAGATTCTTCCAGACACATATAATAAAGTTTCAATAGAATAGAGAAATGATTGAAGACAATGCTGATTAATGAAGGGAAAAACCCTAACAACTTCTAGATTCCCTTATTCAACTAATTCAATGAAGAATGCATTTTAATAATTTGCATAATTATACACATAAAAGAAGATAGATGTTAAGTAAGTAATCATTACGTGCTTGGCAATAATGTCATAAGTTTGAAGAATTGCGGACTCCTTGCTATATTGATCGCTACTATTGACCCATGATTCCGGTTGAGCTCACTTCAAGAGGAAATCATGATTTATTGGTGATAGTCTGAGAAAGAGACGAGAAAGAGAGTGGTGTTCCAAGTTAGCTTCCACTTAGATGAATTTCGTCCGACTCTATAGGAAGAAAAACCAAGATAAAGAAGAGAATAAAACCCTAGCCATGGCGGAAAGAAGGTATTTCATTTCTCCATAGTACCGAAAGAAGAATTTTCCCCACCCCGTTCTACAAAATGAAGAAGAAGAAAATGATTATCAAGAATGAATTTCCCTAGGTGAGGCCGATGCTTAAAATATTGTCCATTCAAATTCCCCATCGAGCCTCTTGATTCCTAGGCGTTACTCTTGAAGCCCGATGGTACCGGTGGAGTGTTCAGCTTTCAAAATTCATCATCCTTCTCCCTACACAATTCCACCACAAATGATGTGTTTCAAAAATATTTAAATATAATGCCCCTTTTATTAAAATTGAAGCTTTAATATTTGAACATTTATAGTTTTATCATTAGAATATTTAAAATACCCTTATAAAGTATTTATATCTTAATTTTTTTTTTATTAATCAATGTTTATTTTACCAAGGCCAAGGTCATCTTTGAGTTGTCATATACTTTCTAGAGTCTGATGACAATTAGATCCTTGTCAACTGCGTCTTCTCCCTGATGATATTCCCTTTTCCTTTCTTGTGGTGTTGATCCTGCAACCACTTGACACCATAAACTATAGTTAGACTATTCCTAACACATTAATTCACATTTAGATATAATATCATCATCATCATCATCATCATCAATATATGTATTTACATAATTAAATAATCATTCACTTTTTCATTTTCAACATGCCAAAAATAAAACAATTATTTAATCCATTATTCCACGTTCATATGAAATATAACTTCCATTAACAATATTAATGACCATGATTTCAATATCATAACTTATTACGTCCTAGGGGGATGTGACATACTCCTCCCCTTAAGATTCATCATCCTCGATGATTACTTATTCATAAATTCAATTCTGAAATCAAAATTTCATATGGTTTGAGAATAAATAAGGAAAATTCTGAAGGACTTCTTCCTAGTCCTCCCAAGTCGCATTCTCTTTTGAGTACTAGTCCCACTAGACCTTACATTGAACCATCTCATAGTTACGTAAGCGCAACTTATGTGTCTCGAGCACTCAAATTGGTTCTATAGTAATCACCCTTGGATCCTGCACCTGCAAAATTTCCAGTCAATCATATGTTCAAAGTTAGCGAAATATTTCTTAAGGTAGGAAACATGAAACACATTGTGCAATTGAGCGAGAGCTAGTGGTAGAGAAATTTTGTAAGCCACTGGATTGATCACTTCCAATACTTACAAAGGTCCCACATATCTTGGGGTGAGCTTTGAAGTCTTTCCAAATTTTATTGAGCTTTTATGAGGTTTGACATGCAAGAGGACTTTGTCTCCCACTGCAAACTATCTTGGAGTTTGCTTCACATCAACATAACTCTTTTGACAATCATTAGCTTCTTTTAGCCTTTGTCTAATTAATTTTATATGTTCTTCCATTTTTTGGAGCATTTCTGGCCCTAAAATAATCCTGTTTTCTATCCTATTCCAACTGATTGGAGTTTTGTGTTTCCTGCCATATAGAGCTTCAAATGGTGCCATTTTAATAGTTGAATGATACAAATTATTATAGGAAAATTTTACCAAAGGAAATTATTCCTCCCACTTATGTTTCTTATCCATACAATACATTTTGAGGAGATCTTCCATTATCTGATTAACCATTTTTGTTTGACCATCTATTTCAGGATGATAAGTTGTACTAATTTTTAATTGTGTCCCTAATGCTAAAACCAGTGTCTGCCAAAATCTTGATGTTATTCTAGCTTCTCTATTTGAAATGCTCTTCTCTGATATTCCATGTAGATGAAATATTTCCTGTACAAATTTTCATGGAATTACGGAAGCCCCATTTGTCAAATTTCTTGGTATTAAGTGTGCCACCTTGGTAAGTCTATCTACTACCACCAATATGGTATTATTCCTATTCCTTCTTGTTGGTAACCCTTTTACAAAATCCATACTTATGATTTTCCACTTCCAATCCGGTATACTATGAGGTTGTAATAACCCTATTGGATGTTGATGTTCAACTTTAACCTTCTGACACTCAAAGTATCCTGTAACATACCTATCTGTATCCTTCTTCATTCCCTTCAAAAAATACAGTGGTTTCACATCTGCTAACATCTTGGTTATTCCAAGATGACCTGAATATGGTGTGGTGTGAGTTTCTTTCCAAATCATTTTCCTTAATTCTAATGAATCTGGAATGTACATCCTACCCTTGAATCTCAAAAGTCCATCCTCTTCTATCTAGAATCCTTCATAACTAGAATTTTGTGAGTTTATACGAAGAGCTTCTCGTACTTGATTATAATAGTCATCCTCTTTTAGTTTTTGCAGAACTTATGTTCTAAAATCTATGTGGATAGTTTCCATAGCAGTTATGTGCCTTCTCCAACTTAGGGAATCAACTACTTTATTCTCCTTTCCCTTTATATAGTTGATCTTGAAGTCATAGTCGGAAAGTAACTCCATCCATCTTCTTTGTCATGTATTTAGGTTGGGTTGAGTAAATAGGTATTTCAGCCCTTGATGATCTGACTTAAGCTCGAAAGTCTTCCCTAGTAAATAATGTCACCACATTTTCAAGGCATGTACTATCGCAACTAGTTCGAGATCATGTGGTGCATAATTTTGTTCATACTATTTTAGTTTCCTAGATTCATAGGCCACCACTTTTCCTTCCTGCATTAACACTCCTCCTAGTCCATCTCTGGATGCATATGGTATTACTACAAAATGCTGATTTTGATCTGGTATGATCAAAATTGGTGCAGTTGTTAGTTTTTCCTTCAAGGTGTCAAATGCTTCTTGAAACTTCACTGTCCATTCGAACCTTCTTCCTTTTCTTTGGAGAGATGTGATAGTGTGGGAAATTCTACAAAAATCTTTGACAAATCTTCGCTAATATCTAGCCAATCCCATAAAGCTTCTAACCTCATGAACATTTTTAGGTACCGACCAATTCACTATTGCTTCTATTTTGCTGGATCTACGGAAATTCCCTTCGCTGAGATTATATGTCCTAAGTACTACACTTCTTTCTGGAAGAAGGTACATTTTGATAATTTTCCATAAAGCTTATTCTCTCTCAGTCATTGAAGAACTATCTGAAGGTGTCAAAAATGCTCTTCCTCATTTTTAGAATAGATGAGTATGTCATAAGGAAAAAACAACACAAACTTATCTAAACAATCTCTGAATATGTTGTTCATCAGATTCATGAATGCAGTCGAGGCATTGGTAAGTCCAAAAGGTAAAACCATAGACTTGTATTGCCCATATCTAGTTCAGAAGGCTGTTTTGTGGATATCCTCCTCCTTTCTGAGTTGATGATACCCTGATTTTAGATCTATTTTGGAGAACACTGTTGCCCCTTTCATCTGGTCAAAAAGGTCATCTATACGAGGTAAAGGGTATTTATTCCAGATAGTAAGATTGTTTAGCATTCTATAATCTATACACAAACAAAGGGTTCCATCCTTCTTCTTCACAACTATGACTGGAGCACCCTAGGGTGAAACACTAGGTTGTATCAAACCTTTATCCAACAATTCCCACAATTGAGTTTTTAACTCCATCAACTCCATAGTAGTCATTCGATAAGGTGCCTTAGAGACTGGTTCAACTCCTGGAACCAAGTCAATGGTGAAGTCAAACACCCTTCTAGTTGGTATCCCTGGTAGTTCCTCAGGAAATACATCTTGATATTCTCGAAGATAGGGATACTTTTCAGCAAAATTTTCTTCTTTGGAATCTATCTCCATTTCCTCCTCCTGGCTTTGAGCTTGCATTATCATATCGTCCAAGTAGGTGCTTTCTTTGTATTCCCTAACTTCTTCCATTTTGACTGCAAATAATTGACATCCCTTCCTCTTATTTCTTTCTAGCTACATAGTAGATATTTGATGTATCCTAACTTCTTGTTGTACCCCATGTATCGTCATAGGATTTCCTAGGTCATCTAGACACTCTATTGTTTTTGCATAGCAGTCAAATTTTTCCTTATGCTCCCTTAGCTAGTTCATCCCAATGATTACAACATAGGAACCTAGAGGTGCCACATACAAGTTAACCTTTGTGGTGAAGCCTAAAAATTCTATCCTAGCTTCAAACAGACACTACTCTACCCGAGCTCGCGTCTAATTAGCATATTCTACAGTCCAAGATTTAGCCATGTACCTAGTTCTTTTAGGAAATTTATGCAATATCTTAGGAGATATAAAACTTTTTGTGGCTCCTGTCTCAATTAATATGGTTATAGGATTTCCATAGAGCATACCTAGAGTCTCTATAGGGGTAGCTTGATACTCAGCTTGCCAATTGTTGACTGTGACATGAATTCATTATTGAAATGCCATTTGTTGAGGTGGTAAGGGCTTTTAGTGCTACTGTCCTTGTTGATTCTTATGTGGGCACTGGTTGGCATAATGTTCACCTCCACAATTAAAGCACCCTCCAGGTGGTCCTTTCTTTTTTGATCCTTTATTTACAGTGGTTTCATCTTTCTTGTTATTATTGAAATTATTCCTTTTGTCCCTCTTTTTTTCAAATCTGTCATTCTTGTAACCCTTATTTTTGAAATTTGGTGAGTCTGCTCCGACTTTCCTTTGTTGCACTTCCTGTCCCAGAAAGAGTCATCTTTTTTAGGCCTCTGCTCTTGTCCAACTACCTTTTCATAGGCCTCATCCATTGTTTGTGGAGCCAGTACATCCATAGGGCCTCCTACCTGATTATTCAATCCCATTATAAACTTTTGAATGCAGAAGTTTTCATCTTTCTGGTACTGGGGAACATGCTTCAGTAGTCGAGTGAATTTCTCCCAATATTTATTTACTAATAGAGGTCCCTACATCAAATTTTCAAAGTCTAACAATTTATGGTCATAGTATGTCTACAGAAGCCACCTTTGATGAAATAATTGTACAAACTGCTCCCATGACACCTTGACTACTACCATTCCCATTTATGCTCTTTTGTTCTCCCACTAGGTGGCAACTTCTCCTACCAGCTGATAGGCTACCCAAACTGCCTTTGAATTATTAGAATAATCTCTCAGCTCAAAGTATTTTTCCATTTCTTTCAACCACGCCTCTGCAGAATCACCCAACACAGAGCCCTCAAACTTGGGGGGTTTAATTTTCTTCAAATCAACTAGTTCATTAGCCACTCTACTCTTCTTGTGTTCTAAATTCAAGGTTTTTGAAGTTTCCCCTTGTTGTTCACTTTGGTTTTCTATTCTTTCATCACTAGTCGCATGATTCCCTTCCACTTTTCTTTCTAGTTTATCTAACCGAGTTTGGGTTGCATTCATGAAAGCTAATAATTGGTGCATCTTGGCCATGGGGTTATTATTTTGGTCTACCCCAAATTCTTGTCTAGAATTTTGTATTTTGATGGTGTCCTGATATTCATTAATGAATCTAATTAGTCTTTTTATTTATTAATTTTTTTAGACCTTTAATTATTTGCACAACTCATTCAACTTTTCAGACATCATGACATTTGAATTTAAAAGAAGTAATTCACAAAATCTGGTTGATGCAGAATTTTTTTTATTTATTGTTTGAATATGGATCATCACTCCCTGTCATTGATCCTTACATATATAGTACAAAATTTTCTCTATCACATCCTGTGATTGGTTTATACAAAATTCTCTATCGCATCCTACGATAGATTTATTTCATAAAAGTACAAAATTTTCTATCATCTTGGTAATAGATTCCTTACAAGGATTACAAATTTTTTAACACTTCCATAAATAGTCTCAGTTTCATGTTCAAGGTTCAATTTCACTAGCATTGTTAGGCTCCTCTTGATCACAGAGTCCTGTGTATGGAAGAGGTCTGTAACCTGAGGTTGAAACTATAATTGTTTCAAGTTGGGTCTTCAGTTTGGCATATTTCTATGCATTGGTTTTGATCATTTATGTCAATATTTTGACTTTCACTTTTTCTTTTCTCAAGGCCATCCATTTCTTCCTCTCCTTTCAGAGTCTTTTTAGGGATTCGACCATCATTTCTATATCTGATTTGAGAGAATAGTCTAAATAATCATATAATAGCCTAATCTTCGACATCTGAATAGATATTGGGTCACTGACCTTCTTTCGAGGTGTTTGTCGTATCAACACCATCCTGGAATAACATCGACAATTGTTTTAGTTCTCTAATTTTGTATGATGAGCCTAAGGTTCAGTGCTGAATGCGGTAGCTCTAATACCATGTGTAACAACCTAACAGATCTACGTTTATAAGAGTTAACTGTCAACTACCTTCAGCTAAATTGTAACTAATTGTTTTCAAGAAAACTAGAGTTTTCCAATGTTTCCACCTATTTCCAAGAAGCAGTTTCTCAAATAACCATAAAAAAATAGCTTCCATTCTAGGGTTTACTTAAAAACACAACATTTATTTTATTTTTCTATAGCTAACTTTCAAAATTCAACTTAGCAACATAAATTAACAATTGCTAGTCTATAACAACAATTACAGTTTAATCAATGAACATATAACCTAGATGAATAACTAACTCTGTAGAAAAGAAGATATTTTGATCTTTTACTTGGAGATAGTGTGAGAAATAGTTTTTACATTTTTCACCATCTTTATTTGTAATGCTAAGTCAGAAAGGGGAAAGGAATTATCATCAGGGGCTTTACCACCCAACCAAGACCTACTAGTCTCCCGAGTTTTTTGAACTGAAGAACCTGCCCTTCACGAGGTCAATTAACAAGGATTGAAATTGTTATCATGTCTTTGAGCCTGGTTTCCATGAGCCTATACTATTGGTCGATCCTTTCTCTGTAGGTTCCTCCTACCAGAAGGATCATCATGACCAGAGTATATCTAGATCATGAAAGCTGACATTGTCGAACTGGCATCTACCTTGGCCAAGGATTTTTTAGTTGATTCTGGCATCATTGTGTCAGTCTCTTTGGCACTATTGTGCCGCTAGCACACACCCTTTCTTGTCACGATTATTCAAGATTTGATTCCTAGTGCATGCATCATTGTTGACAAATGACTCTTAGTTCATGTTCTTACCATTTGATGATAAATTTTATTTGGTTCATTTATTTATGGAGTTTAACGGTTGACCTAAAGGAAGAGAAAGTGTACAGATTGGTTCAGTCATACCCTAATGGATTCCATGACAGTTCATGATTAGGGTAATATACCTTTAAAGATCATTCTAGAAAATACAAAAGAAAATTGCAAGTTTCCAGCTAAGTACCAGTTCAAGTGTACCAATTAGAGCATTATAAGATTAAAAACAGGGTAAGGGTAAGATGCATATAGAGAATAAATATGTTGCTTCATGGAGGAGTCTAATGTATTTCCAGAATGTAAATAAGGAAGATGTTTCCCTTGGGCGGGTGTTTGCTTGGTGTAGGCATTGCAAGGAAAAAGAGGTTTTGAAAAAAATGATTAGCTGTTTCCAGATTCTCCCTAAGGCATAGCTGAGGTAAGAAGAATTTAGACGACATACAAATTTGAGGTAGAGGGTTGTAGGACCCATGCAGAGATTCTTTCAGACACAGATAATAAAGTTTCAACAGAATAGATAAATGATTGAAGAAAGTGTTGATTAATGAAAGGAAAAACCCTAACGATTTCTAGATTCCCTTATTCAACCAATTTGATGAAGAATGCATTTTACAAATTTGCATAATATGCATAAAACAAGATAGATGTTAAGTAAGTAATCACTACGTGCCTAGAAATAATGTCAGAAGTTTGAAGAATTGCGGACTCCTTGCTAGATTGATCGCTACTATTGACCCACAATTCCGGCTTAGCTCACTTCAAGAGGAAATTGTGATTTATTGGTGATAGTCTGAGAAAGAGAAGAGAAAGAGAGTGGCGTTCCAAGGTAGCTTCTGCTTAGATGAATTCTTCCTAACTCTACATGAAGAAAAACCAAGACAAAGAAGAGAACGAAACCCTAGCCATGGTGAAAAGAAGGTATTTCATTTTTCCACAGTACTGAAAGAAGAATTTTCCCCAGCCCATTCTCCAAAATGAAGAAGAAAACAATTGTCAAGAATGAATTTCCCTAGGTGAGGTCGACGCTTGAAAGATTGTCCATTAAAATTCCCCATTGAGCCTCTTGATTCCCAAGCATTACACTTGAAGCACGATGGTACTGGCAGAGTGTTCAGCCTTCAAAATTCATCGGCCTTCTCCCCAAATAATTCCACCACAAATGATGCGTTTCAAAAATATTTATATATAATACCCTTTTTATTAAAATCGAAGCTTTAATATTTGAAAATTTATAGTTTTATCATTATAATATTTAAAATACCCTTATAAAGTATTTATATGTCAAATTTTTGTTTGACTTTATTAATCAATGTTTATTTTACCAAGGTAAGGTCATCTTTGCATTGTGATATACTTTCCAGAGTCTGATGACAATTAGATCCTTGTCAACTGTATCCTCTCCCTGATGATAGTCCCTTTTCCTTTCTTGCGATGCTGATCTTGCAACCACTTGACATCAGAAACTAAAGTTAGACTATTCCTATCACATTAATTCACATTTAGATATAATATCATCATCATCATCAATAGATGCATTTACATAATTAAATAATCATTCACTTTTTCATTTTCAATTGCCAAAAATAAAAAAATTATTTAATCCATTATTCCACGTTCATATGAAATATAACTTCCATTAAAAATATTAACGACCATGATTTCAATATCATAACTTATTAAGTCCTAGGGGGATGTGACAGTTTTAGTTTCCATTCCAACCTCTTTCTTTTCCTGATTAGAAATTCCTCATCATTATTTTTCTTGGGTTCTTCACCTACAACTAGCAAATTTTATACAACAAGAGAGGATTCTCATTCACTTCCCATGCTTCTTTAATGTCCCCATCTAATGGTTCTACATTATCCCAATGCACTAATTATTCTTCATTTATTTCTTCTACACCAAGCTCAACAAATGGTTCCCCATTATTTAGATGTGACAGATATAGATACTGTGACTCATCTAGAATGTTACCTTCTTGCTCAACTAAAGGTTCATTTGTAGGGAACCGCTTAGCAGGTGAAACTGAGGGTTCTTTTTTATCTTCAACATTGATTGATTTAGGAGTAGGGGGATTTTTCTTCTTGCGGTTCTTGTGTCTATTTCTATCTCTTAGGTTTTGATGCAATTTTTCTTTCTGATCTTCTGCACTCCCTAGTTTCCTTACCCTGGTTTCTTTAGATAAAACCATAATATATGAATCTAAGCCATTTCCCTTTGAGCTTTGCATGTGACTAGCCACATTGGCCAAGCCATCTAATGGATTTAAAGGGCTAGTAGAAGTCTCTTTACCCTTCCTATCACCAAGTGGGTTAGATTCTAGTTCATTGTGACAATTTCTAGACATGGATCTTCTTCACTTGACCATTTTAGTGGATGACCCCAAGGCTTCTGAGGCTTTAGTTTTCTTCTTTCTAGAGGACTTCGTATATGACCTCTCAATGGTTTTTTGCTTGGGGGTGCCTATACTAGGGTCAACGTTTTCTTTAGAACTTATTGCAAGTGTGCCAAAATATATTTTTTTGTGTCAGACTCCTCTAAAAGTTCATCCAAAGAATCTTCAGAATCCCCATAACTAGTATCATTATTCATGTTGACAAAGGAATCCCAATCGCCTGGGGAAGAAATTTTCTAGAGGGCATGAATAAGTAATAATTTGATTAACCCATGGTGAGCCAATGAATTTTTTTTCCATTTTTGTACAAATTTACTCATGCGATGCAAAGAACAATAAAGAAAATAAGGGATATTTACCAATTGTTTCTTTCACAAATGCACTATTAGTCATAAATGTTGAGCATAGACATAAACATACCTTCCCTTGCAGGTAATATATTGAATTATAAATTTGGCTACACCCTTCCAAATGCTAGGTAGTGAAGCTAATTTCATCCCTTGTCCATGCACCATTTCTACAAACTCACCCCTCTGCAAAAATGAGGCCTTTCAAATGAGATGCAAATTGACAACTTTCCTCATGTTTCTAGGAAAATAATTTTCTCCTATGCATGGTAAGCCAGTGATATCGAAGATGAGCTCAATGATAATAGAGAATTGCAAGCCTCAGATAGAAACTTCCTCACCATTGAAACTCATAGGAAATTCATGTGCAACCCATTTGTCAAACCCCCTTAATTTATTAAAAGACACATCCCATTGGGCTTCTTTGAAGACTGTGTATACTTCTCTGTTCTCATGAGCTCTGAACTCTCCCATTGAGATAGGCTCATAATGGGGTCATCTATCCTTAACCATGTTGATGGGTATACCAGGAAGTTGCAATGTTCAGTGGAAAAAGGGAAAATAGTTAACAATACAAGTAACAATAGCAAGGTAGGAATATAAATTCAAAAACCAAACTGCTTACTAGAACTATGAAACTACTCATGCAATTTTGATGGTAGTGAGAGATAAAATTTTGGAGAAATATGCGGACAGGTACAATGAAGATTTAAGAGTAATTGGTTATAATGTAAAGAAGTGATAGACACAACAAACATGATGGGGCTTTTAGTAAAATAATAAGATAAGTACAAACCCCCCCGACTTAAGCATGAACTGTCCATGGGGCATATTATGAATAGGAACAAGAAATGAAAATATTTAATAAACACAAAAGGAAATAAAACTTTTAAAAACACCATTAGCAATACTAAGCATGTCACCAATTAGCGAGAAGTACAGAGGAAGAGGTGGCCATGCATATTACTTGATGGAGATCTGAATCAACACAAAAAAATTGAATGATGCTATAGCCATGTGAGCCAATGAAGGATGGTGGCCAAAAAGAACACTGATGTGGAAGGCAACTGCATATGGTGGAGAACAAAAAATACTTGAAAAAGATAGCTAGCCAATGAGTTGACAGAAGAAAACTAGCAAGCAAATAAGGAGTTCCTATCTAAATGATGCTAGTAATTAAGAAGTCACAGAAAGCGCAATAAAGTAGAACTTCCTGGTAGGATCTCAATAGGAAGTGAGGCCTCTAAGAGGAAGAAGAACTAGGTGTACAGGATGGAAGGGGGAGTATAGATAGCAAAAAGGGAATGCTAGATGAATAGGATGGATCCACTGAAGAAGAGGTAGTGGCCAAGACACCGATTCTCACCCCAAAAAGTTCCTGGCACAAAAAGGGATAGGAAGAAATTTAGTATTATTATTATTATTTTGTTTTATTTTGTTTTTTTTAATGACAATAGACCATTGGGTTCTTGGTTTTTCAATCTTTCACCACCTAGAGGTGCTGAAAATTCAATTTTCACCCCTAAGTTTATTCAACAGTTAATACCCACCGAAATCTGGTTTTCAAGCACTAATTGGCCAACAATGTCGGAAGGTTTTCATTTTTGGATCTTTTATTTTTATTTTTTAAATTTTTTGAAGAGTACCTAAAAGCTACTTCATAAGAGGAAGAAGAACTAGGTGTACATGATGGAAGGGACATAGATAGAAAAAAAGGCAGCATTAATAGATGGATCCATCAAGAAGAGGTAGTGGCCAAGACACCGATTCTCACCCCAAAAAGTTCCTGGCACAAAAAGAGACAGGAAGCAATTTATTATTATTATTATTATGTTTTATTTTTTTTTTTTTAATGACAATAGACCATTGGGTTCTTGGTTTTTCAATCTTTCACCACCTAGAGGTGCTGAAAATTCAATTTTCACCCCTAAGTTTATTCAACAGTTAATACCCACCGAAATCTAGTTTTCAAGCACTAATTGGCCAACAATGCTGGAAGGTTTTCATTTTTGGATCTTTTATTTTATTTTTTTTTAAATTTTGAAGAGTACCTAAAAGCTACTAGAAGAGGCCACAAGAACCATATCAAGCAGATGGATTTCCTTGGGAAAATTCAAGAAAAAATCCTCCCTTGAGAGAGGTTTGTTGTATAACTTCAATTGGTGACCATTGACAACTAAAGCCACATAGTTAGAGTCCATCATGTGAAGCTTGACTGTCCTGTTGTTGTAGACCATCTCAATTTTGTAGGGTCCAAGCCACCGAGTGTGGAACTTTCGCTTAAAATCTTAGAAAGAAGAGTCATACAAGATTTCCTAATCACCTTGTTAAAATGTTTGTTGTGAAATGAAATGATCATGCTAGAGAGCACACTTTTTCTAGACAATATCTACATGGAAGAGTGCTTGTTGATGAAGTTCATCCAATGAGTGAAGTTGTGCAATCCATTCTTTTTGTGCATCAGTCAAGTTCATACCTAGCTGGAGTGCGGTGTGAAGAGTTTTTACCTCAAATTCAATAGGAAGAACAACTATTTTACCATCGATAAGCTTGTACGATGTCAAACCAGTGGTGGTTTTCCATGTAGTGTGGTAGTTCCACATGGCTTCAGGAAGTTGCATGGCCTAGTCTCTTTTATGGAGAGAAACTATCTTGGAAAGAATGTTCTTAAGTTCTTGGTGACTTCAACCTGGCTGTTAGCCTGAGGATGGTAAGGTGAAGACTTGTGATGTCAAATTTCATATTCACGAACCAAAGTAGCAATGAGGTTAGATGTAAACTGTGGACCTTGATCTGTAACTATCTCTTGTGGTACACCAAATTGGGTATAAATATCAAAATAGAGAAATTCATCTACCTTGGTGTCCCTCACATGCTTCAAAGCAACAACTTCAACCCACTTAGTTACATAATCTATACACAAAAGGATTTATTCCTTGTTCTGAGATGGTGGATTGACAGGTCCAACAAAATCAAGTCCCTATTTTTCAAAAGGTTTAATGGAAAATTGAGGATGTAGGGGTATTTCATTTGAGCACGTATGATGGCCCATACAGTGACATTTATCATAATGTTGAATGTAATTTTTACAATCCTTGTAAAGTGTATGCCAATAGCATCCTATAGTTAGGACCTTCTGAGCAGTCCTCTAAGTAGAAAAATGTCCACAAGGTTTTATGTGGCATGCACGAAGTATGTAAAAGACATCATCCTTGGGAACACATCGACACATGATATTGTCAAGGCCATGATGGAAGAGCAATCCATTGATCCACGTATAATCACCATTGAGTCCCACCAACTTTTGGCATTCCCTTAGAGAGAAATGAGGTGGGAATTTGTAAGAAACCAGGCAATTTTCCATGTCAATGTACCATAGGCTCTTTGATGATATAGCAAAGAGATGATCATCTCAAAAGGTGTCATCAACTAGAACTAGTTCATCATCTTGTTGTTGTAACCTGGACAAAAATTCTGCAACCACATTCTCTCGACCAGGTTTATCAAGTATAGTAATGTCGAATTCTTGAATCAAAAGTAATTGCCTAATAAATCTACCAAGTACATGTTTATTCATTAAAAAATGAATTGCAAAATGATTCGTACGAACAAACACTTTATATTTGGTAATATAATGATAAAACTTGTTGATTGCATAAACAACTAAAAAATACTTTTCAATTACTATATAATTTACCTCAACTCATGTGAAATTCTTGCTAATATAGTAAATGGAGTAGAAGAGATTATCTTGTTTCTATCCAAGGACAACCCCCATGGAACAATCTGAGGCATTAGTGTGAATATGGAATGGTAGTTCCCAATTTGGACCTCTAAGTATTCATGTTGTTACAAGCTAGTTCTTAATGGCTTCAAAGGATTCTTGACACTTTGGTGTCCAAGAGAAAATGACATCTTTCACTAACAAAGCAAACAAGGGGGAGGCAATCTTACTAATATTTTGGATAAACCTCCTATAGTACCTTGCATAGCCTAGAAAACTGTACACATCCTTTTGGCTAGTGGGTGTAGCCAAGTCCTAAATGCTCTGTATCTTTTTGGGATTGA
>VDFB02290004.1:0-42178 GCA_007258455.2 Sequoia sempervirens
CACAACACTTTGCAAGAACAAGATGGTAATTTGGATCATCCACAGTGATCAAGGTAAACTTTGTATATTATGCTCTGAATGAGTTACAAAATTGTGCTAATATGAGAAAGGATCGTAAAAGTCACAAACTTCAGCAAAGCATAAGGAGAACTCCTTTACAAAGAGGCAAAAAATGCCTTATATACAAAAAGATGTCGGCCCCTAGGGATTACAAAAAAAAAATAGTCTTCAGAAAGATCTGCCCTTAGATCTTTTAATGAAGTTAATGTTGTATCCCCCGTGTCCCTGTCGGTGTGAAATATCGCCCCTAGGAGGAGCCCTCTGATCTTTCTGTAATACTTTGCATTTTCTTCTGGCCTCCGTGTCCATACTCGAACCTTCCTAAAGGGTCGCCTTGAATGCTATAAAGCATTATCATCAATGTCGATCCCCCCCTGCCAGTAGCGATCCTAGTTGTCACCGCGACTCACGGTTCCTCTATTTACTAACGACACCTCCTGGATATCGATCTAATTCATCACTTTATTCTTAAAGCGAATCCACGTTGCTTGTACTCTATTGATCTCGATCGGGGGGGGGGGGGTCAAACTATCGCGGCTCTCATGTAGCTTCTTTTGATTGGTTGAACTCGTGCCACATGAGATTGCCAGATGGTCAAAGGTTGTTCAAACTACATCGCATGTTAGTGAGACACTAATCGTGTCTCCTCGATGCGATTAGACCTTGCAGCAACATTTGGCAAGACATACGATGGTCGGCAGGACCTCTTGTCAAATGGAAACCCTTAGCGATGAGTCTTATCGCAGCCACAAAACCATCGGCGAGACATTATCGAATTGAGGAGACCTTTCACCAAACCTAAACACTATACCGAAGGCACCCTGTTATCGATAGGACCCTTCTAATTCGGCCAAACTTTATGTCGAAAGCATACTCTCTTGACGAGACTACCCTTGTTTGCCGAGACATCATGTTGAGCTCTTTGCATTACAACGAAGACATCAAACATGTCGGCGTGACTAACAACCACCGGCGAGACGTCTTGTTGATAGCACCTCCTTTCACCGAGCTCTCTTCATTTCAGGGAGACATCGCTTGGTCAGTGAGACTTCATATCGAGCTCTCCATTTCTTAGCAAAGGCATTCTATTTCAATGAGACATCATTTGGTCACCAAGATGTCATAGCGAGGTCCTTTCCTCTCCTCGCGATGAAATTTGTTTTCGTTGATACCTCTTGGCGAACGTGAGCCCCTCATCTTGACGCCAACCTGAATGACCCTCAGCATGACCTTCATCTTTCGGTAGGACCTCATGGCAAAGGATTCAACTCTTGGTGAGCTCGAACCATCCTTTGGGGAGACCACCACTTGTTGGTGAAACATCTCGGCGAGCCCAAAACCTTTCGGCCAGATTGCGGTTGATCAGTAGGACTTCATGCCAAAGGCAATTTCTTTCGCTGAGACCATCATCTGTCAGCAGGACATCTCCCTGAGCGTAGATTCTTTCCCCGATGTCAGCCTCTTTCAACTGCTGGCGAGACCACTTCCCAAGTGGAGAGAGATATAGAAATTCATGGTGATTGAAAAGTCTAGTCGATCGATATATTTCAAATGAATTAAACCACTGCCAGTCGAGAAGACAACAAGAGGGTCTCAACGACTTTCTCTTTCAGGAGTTTTATGCTTGATCCAAATTGAGGCATACTCCCAACAGGCTTCCTCGTGACTTAGCATCAGATGTATGGTTTAGCCCTTGTTGCGAATGTCCCCTCATTTGGCCTCCATGAACACTTGAAAATATAGACCCTGCTTGATTGAGCCTGTAGGTGAAAAATGGCTAACAACTACAAGAGGAAGTCAATAGGAGTATGAAAATTCCATCCTAATCAATCCAAATTGCTGATACAAATTTGCATCCAGTAGAAAGCATTAATGCATTGAAAAATCAGTTGTGTTTGGAAGAGAAAAATTCCCACTATGCTATAACAAGTAAGGCTATGGAGAAATCCACTTGGTAGGAATATGTTAGCAAGAAGAAGTAAATGTGGACAATGCCTTAGTGTGCAATTTTGAAGTTGAGGAGGTAGAGAAACATGACCTAATTAGGAAGATTTTGGACTTGGATAGGGAAGAGGAGGAAGAACTAGGAGGTGACATTTTCTAGTAACATTCCTAGGGAGGAAGAAGAGAGCTTGTGTAATGATCTTGGAATCCATCAAGATATGGCAAACAAGAAGACTCTAGACTATGGGAAGAACTCTGCAAATTAAGAGAGGAAGGAAGTCTTTTCTAGAATTATAAACCAAGGATGGGGAGGCAGAGGGTCAAGCGAAGATAACATCCTTGCTAATGCAAGGGAAGGGAAGCTCCCTTCCCCAAGAGAAATGGAAATTATCTCATGGAATTTTAGGGGCCTATCTACGCCTAACAAATAGCGCTTGGTTAACCTCAAGTGCATATCAAGTTAAACTAATATCATGCCACTACAGGAAACCAAAATGGCAACAGAATAAGTCAATAATTTTACTATGAAATTGGGCTATTGGAAAGTGGAATTTGTTCAAGCTAAAGGAGCATCTGGTGGTTTAGCCATCCTATGGAAAAAAAAATGCTCTAGATTTTGAGCCTCTGGTAGTTGAAAGGAATTGGCAAGGGGGTCTGGTGAAATCAGTCATCAACAATCTATAATTTATCCTCATAAATGTTTATGGCCCTACCCTAAACCCAAAGAAAAGAGAAGTATGGATAGGGATTGATCAATTGTTTGCAAGATTCCCAAAATCAAATATTATTTTGGGTGGTGATTTCAATGCCATCTTGCACCCATCCAAAAAGAGAGGAGGCTCTTAGTTAGCAGGACATTCACAAGTAGACTTCAATGACTGGGTATGCAGGAATAACCTCATGGAGATTGAAATTGGGAAAGGTTTATTCACTTGGAACAATAAAAGGTTGGGATTCAGTCACATTGCTAAAAAATTGGATAGATTCTTCTTCAGAGGAGACCTGTCTTCTTTCCCTTTTGATCTTAGAGCAGTTATCTAACCTTGGTCAGGATTAGATCATTACCCCATTCTTCTTGAGGTAATAGGTGACAAAAAACCCCAGGGATTCCCATTTAAATTTGAATTCATGTGGATGAAACACAAATATTTTTTTCCCATTTTTCAATAGTGGTGGAAGGAAGAGAACTTTTCAGGCTCTAAATTTTTTTGCTTGGTGTCATATCTAAAATCCATGAAGAAAAAAACTATTAGAATGGAACAGGGAGTCATTCAAAGATATCTTTACAGAAAGACTTCACATAGAAGAGGATATAGCAACATTGAATGAGCAGGTCATCAATGTTGGGATGGATCATGAGAGTTTTATCGTGGAGAAACTTTTGCTTTAGGAATATGAGGACATCCTAGCAAAGGGAGAAATATTTTGGAAATAGAAGTCCAAGGAAACTTGGCTAGATGAGGGAGACAAAAGTTCCAAGTTCTTTCAAAATTCTGTCAAATAGCAAAGGCCAATGAATAAAATCACTAAATTATACAAGGAGGATGGATCTACTCTAGAGGATCCCCTACTAATAGCAGGAAATGTGGTGGAGCACTTCAAAGGGATTCTAAACAATTGAGAGGGATCTGACATAGCCAATCAAACATGTGTTCTCCAAAATATTCCCTATTTAGTAGGCGATGAGCAAAATTAGATGCTCAATGCAAGGATAACTAGGACATAAGTGGAAGGTGCCCTGGCATAATTCAAAGTTGAAAAAGCCCTTGGAATGGATAGATTCCCAACTGGTTTCTTCCAAAACTACTAGCATATTGTAGGAAATGATGTGATGAAAGCCTTAATTGTAGCCCAACATGCTGGAAGGTTTCTTAGAGAAATCAACAACACATATATAGCCTTGATTCTAAAAAAGGAAAATGTTGCTAAATGGAGGGACTTTCGACCAATATCCCTCTGCAATATGATATACAAATTATTGGCTAAAGTGATAGCAAACATATTCAAGTTGGTGTTGCCTCTCATTATCTTTGATGAGCAAACTAGTTTTGTGCCTAATAGATGAATCTTGGATGGTGTTATTCTTGCTCAGGAAGCAATCCACTCAATCCAAAATCAGAAAACCCCTAGCATGATCATAAATTTGGATATAAAAAAAGCTTATGACAAATTTGACCGGCGTTTCTTGTGCAAATGCTTAGAGGCATTTGGATTTGGTAGGAAATGGATCTACTCGATCTACTTTTGCATATCAAGCCCTCAGTTTTCAATTCTAGTAAGTGGCTCCCTAGCAGGTTTTTTGAAGTATCTAGAGGGTTGAGACAAGGAGACCCCATGTCCCCATTCCTCTTTATAATCATGATAGAAGCTCTTGGCATGAGTATCAATGCAACCATGAGGCTAGGAAGTATTAAATGCATTTAGATCACCAGTGGGGTGGAGGCAAGCACACATCAAAAATTTGTAGATGACACTTTGTTGTTAGGGTCTGGGTGCAAAACGGAGGCCTAGGAATTTAAGAAGATTCTCAAGCAGTATGCAAAGGCCTCAGGTTAGTTGGCAAGCAGTGAAAAATTTGGAGTCTTATTCTTCAACTTAGAATCGAGGAAGGAAATGGAGATTGCTAATAGCTGGAATTTCAAAATTGGCAAGCTCCCCTACTCCTATTTGGGTATCCTTTAGACAAAGGTATTTTCACTTCCAAATTATGGGACCCACTGAGAGAAAAAATGGAAAGGAGATTATCTACTTGGAAGGGCAGATGATTGTCATGGGCAGGGAGAGTGGTAATGATCAAAATGGTCTTGTCAGCCACACCAATCTACCTTCATTTTTGCCTTGCTCTCTCTATTGGGGCCAACAAGAAAATCATCCAAAATTTAAGGAAGTCTTATTAGCATGGAGTAATAAAGGAAATAAATTACAATGATCTCTTGAGAGAAAATCTGCAGAACTAAACAAGATGGAGGCACAGGCATCAAGAATATGTTATGGAAAAATAAAGCATTAGGAAAAAAGCTAGCTTGAAAGTTCTACACCCATCCACAGTTAAAATGGGTAAAGGTTCTACAATCAAAATACTTAAGATTCTAATAGCAGAGAAGGCATTTTTAGTACCCCTAACCCACCAAAATGATCTAGAATTTGGAACTTCACTTTGAATAGTAGGGGAACTCTTTTAAAGCACATCTCATGGAATGTCTCTTATGGCAGGTTTTCCCTCTTTTGGGAAGACTCATAGGGAGGATACCTTCCTATAGATAGACTAATGAAAACTAATCCATTTAAGGCTTTCTTCATACAAAACAAGGGCAGGTATCTTAGGAATTATGTAGAGATGAGTGAGTTCCAATCAACTCTTGGTTGGAGATGGAAGGATTTCTCCCCTCTCATGAGTAAGAATGAGTGGGAAAGGTTGAAGGATATATTAACAGGGATAACATTGATATTCAAAGAGGGTGCTGACTCATTGATTTGGACCAAATAAAAAATAGGCCAATACAAGTTAAAGGATGGTTTCCAATTGATATATAATTAGACAATTCAAGCTAGAGATAGCCTTCCCTATAGGCTATGTTGGGATAAATAGTTATTGCCTAAAGTGGGAGCATTTGCATGGGCAACTATCCAAAAGAAAATCCTGATTGCATAATATTTTAAGAAGATTGGTTTGAAGGACCCTCAAGATGTGTCTTGTACAAATTGGAGGAAGAAGGCTCAAATCATTTTCTTCTCACATGCTCCTATGCTCAATCTTGTTGGATGTGGTTAATCAACAAGTTGGATGGGCTATTGCTCTACCCCCAAACATTAATCAATGGTTCAATCAATGGTCGTGCTTAAAGAAATCCAGCCTTTTTGAAACCTTTGGGTATGCAATCCTTCCATATTAAGTTGGGAATTGTGGAAAGAAAGAAACTGAAGAATAATCAAAGACATGGAGCTGCCAATACAGAGGCTTTTGAACAAAACAAAGGCATCTATTGTCGAAGTAGTCAATAGTAGAAATATGAAATGTGTAAAGAAGGATTGTAATTTCTCTTCAAATGGGACAATCAAATGTGCAAGAATTGGTCAGGCTTGAGGATCTCCCCCTTCATAGGAAACAGGAGTAGAGATAACCAAGAAAAAAGGAGAAATTGTGTGTGGTCTTTGCCCAAACCATGTTGGTATAAGCTCAACTTTGATGGTGCCTCTCGTGGGAATCTAGGTAAGGCTGGTGCAGGGTGCATTATTTATTCTTGGGAAGATGTAGTTGTGGCAAAGAAAGCTATTTACTTGGGGTAGGCTATGAATAATTTTGCAGAGTTCTTAGGTTTGATTGAAGGTTTATCTCTATGCAAGTAACTAAACATTTCAAAACTATAAATTGAAGGGGACTAAACAATTGTAATTAATGATGTGAGAACTAAATCCACTCCTAATTGGAAACTAAAAAATCTACTAGATCGTGCTCTAGGAATTTTGAACTACATTCAAGACTATATGATAAATCATATTTATTGAGAAGACAACCAACTAGCAGACAAGTTGGCCAATTGGGGAGTTGAATGAGGAATCGACAAGTCCATTTGACGTGGACACCACATCTTTATGGAATTCCACATAGACATAAAGGCCAAATATGTTTCCTTGGGGATACAAAAGAGCCTTATGACAGCGAGGCTTATTCATCTCATCATGATATTGTTGGGTCATGAGGAGATGATATCATAAGTTTTTATGCACAGTAAACTCAAGTCCCAAAGGCACATAGTCATTTGATTATTGATAGATTTGGCAGCTAGTTTAAAACACTATACGCAATAATGACAGATGCTCGTGTTATCTTCCCTGCTCTTGGTATTTGCATCTTTGCTCTCTTGTCATGGAATCGACATTGCGTCTTACCTCTGGAAGTTGCCAAATGTCCTCTTTGGGCAAGATCAAGGAGAAAGGTGGAGCACAACTTTTTACCCCATAAAAGGAAGGAGGACTCTGGGCCATTCCCTGCGGGCTCATCTGGAGGTGCTATTTAGGGTTTTCTCTCTATTTCTAGCTATCCATAAATCTACTCTTCGGCTCTGTGACTAAATACAATGTTATATTTTCATATGTATAGAGGGCATGTTTTTTCGTTTATGCCATGCCAGTAGGTCATAACACTCCATAGACTATGGTTTTCGTGGTGATAACCATGGTACTGGTGAGCTATCTAAACAACATTTTGTAATTTCTTATCTAATCAATATATTTTCGATTTAGCTGTTACTGATAAAAAAAATACATAGATACAAATAGCCTAACATATATATTATTTTAGTAATATATATATATATATATATATATAAAATATGTCCAATCCTTGTGTAGACGTCTATTTTGAATATTTTTTATGTGTAATAGTAAATTTAGGATATTTACTTTTTATTGAATTTTCTAATTTGAAGTGTATTAATTGGAAATTTTTAAAAAGAACAATTGTTTTTCATTCTTTTTATAATTTTATTTCTTTATTAAAAAATCTTTTACAATGACATCAAAGAATATTTTTGTTTTTTATTTTTTTTAAATTTTCATTATATTAATTTACTAAGTTACTTTTGTATTCATTAGTAAATTTAGGAAAGTTCTTTAGTTAATTTTCTAAATTTTAGAAACTTTCTTTTATGAGTAGTAATTTTTACATATTTTAACATCTTATCTTTATAAATAAATATTATTTTTAGTAGATAAGATTATATATATATATATATAATGTCAATAATTTTTTAAAAAAGATCTTGAATATTTTTTAGTTTTAAATATGTTAATTTAAAAACTTACTTTTATATATAATAGTAAATTTAAATTATTTTTTTACCTTACTTTTTTATTGTGATAAAAAACTACCAACGTGAATTTTTATTTGAGGAGTTTTTCTTTACACATACTCTTCATCCTGTAAGAATGCCTCTCGGTATAACAAGCTTCATAACCTAAGCAAGAATTCATAAAAATCCTTACCCACCACTCAGATGTGCTATGCAAGCCATGGTCTTTTAGATTCCTTGCTCTTAGCACTAGCAACACAAAAAGAAAAGAAAAAAATGAAAGTGTGACACTTTCTATGTTGAATTATGCAACTAAACCCAAAATACACATTGATAGATAAATAGATATGTAATATACACATAGATATATATATATAAATGAAATATATATAAATATAGATAAATAAAATGTATATAGATAGATGTAGATATACATAGATAGATATTAATATAAATAGATAGATAAAATATACATAGATAGATATAAATAAATATACACAAAGATAAAATACACATAAATAGATATAAAATATATACATAGATAAAATACACATAGATAGATATAAATAAAATATACATAGACAAAATACACATAAATAGATATAAATATAATATATACAAATAAAATATACATAGATAAAATACACATAAATATATATAAATAAAATACACATAGATAAAATACATATAAATATATATAAATAAAATATATACATAGATAAATACACGGATAAATATAAATAAAATTTACATAGATAAAATACACATAACTCTAGTCATGGTCTAGTACATATATGAAATTATGTCTCACGTACACATGATATAATGCTAATAAATATTGTTATACAAATATTTCAATGACTTGAAAAAAATACAATGACATTAAATCCTTTCAAAAACCCTGCTCTTTTAATAAAAAAACACAATTTTTAAAGAATTTTAAAACATATAATTAAATATAAATTTAAGATTTTTAAAAGAATATATTAATGATAATCATAATTATACATATATTTCAAATAAGTGTATTGATGTTAATCACATTTATATAAATATTTGAAATTTTCAAGAAAAAAATCTAGAAAAATATATAGTGTCTTTGTAGGATTTTTTCTCATTAAAAATATATTTTAATGAGATCAAATATTCATGACATTGGAAGATATAATGCACTTTATTATCATTTGTGTGCGATATATTAGACATATAACACGATATTAGACATAATTATATGTATATTCGCAACCACAACTTTGTCATACTATGTGAATTGCATGCATAATCTTTGCATAACTAAATTGTATTCCTAACATAGTACATTATAAAAAATGCAACAAAGGTGGTACAAAGTTGGCGGTAGTGAAATATAACAAAGATTGTAAAGTTGAAAGTCTAGAATTTGTCATAAAAAATCTTTTCTAAATTTAAAACTAAAATTAACAAAAGCAATTATTGGTATTTATATCATATTTTAATTATAACCATTATGTTGGCAATATGCATTTATACTTATTATAAAATAATACATTGTGGGAGCATAACTTTAAAGCAAAATGATCTTTACATATACAAAGATACAATGATAGATCAAACAAGGATAGAAATAAATGTCTTCCTTCTAATATGTAGCTAGAAAGAAAAAATGTGATGGAAAAATGTAGCAAGACAACTTGCATATTGGAAATTGAAAGCATCTAAATCATACTACTATTAATATGAACAATGTATAGCCTCTAGCCTATTTATTACTATTAGACAAAGTGGAATCATCAAAATGCAAAAATAAAAAAAATAATTATATAAGATATGATTGAAAATATTTTCTAAAGATAAACAAAGTTTCCCAACAAAAAAAATTAATAATTTGAAATAAATTTTCCAGCATAGACTAAATACCCACATACAAAACCTATCAACCTTAAAAATACATCCATAAGTTTTTTTTCAAAATTTTGAATTTATTAGTTACCTATATACATCCAGTAAAGTTCCTACCTCTATTGAATTAAATTCGACCAAAATTATCAGGCCACTCCTGTCAATTTCCTCCGAATATCATATTTTAGGACACCATATGAAACTCATGTTGTATTCTGAACAAAAATATTTAAAAAATATGAAAAGGACATGTCATTTAAGGCCTTGGAAGACGAAAAACTGAATATCTCCACGCCACGTCTGTTTATAAATATGCTCTGCCGCGCTTTCATTTATTCTATGCAACATCCTCTTTCATTCGAGCCATTTGAAGGCAAAGATTATTCCCTACGATAGACTGTAAGAGTGAAGCCTCAAGCATTGCTCGTTTGTTTCCATTTTATTTTGATCACTACAGAACTTGCAAAGGTCAGTTTTGAGTCTGTCTCCGGTTTTAGGTCTTTTCTGTTACTTAAATTAAGGTAATAAAGATTAATTTACTTGTTTTTAGTTCAGGATGGCAATGGCTGTTAACCCTCCACTCCTCCTTACCAGTGGCGTTTACAAAAGTTTGCGTTTTAACTATATGTCACTTTCCAAGGTATTTTCAATTATACCCTCTCTTTACGATTTTATTTCTGAAGTATAATAGTACCGGAGACATTTTTATTTTCTCTCACCAGTGTAAATTTTTTATTTTAATTTTGTGAAAATATTTCTAAAAAAATAGAATTAGAAGTGTGTATAATTTGTATAATTTCAATTTTAATTTTGGGTTCACTCGCAGAACTCAACATAGAAAGTGCCACACTTTCATATTTTTCTTTTCTTTTCTTTTCTTGTTACTAGCGTCATGATTGTGCTGCTAAGACCAGGGAATCTGAAAGACCATGGCTTGCATAGCGCATCTGAGTGGTAGGTAAGGATTTTTATGAATATTTGCTTAGGTTATGAAGCTTGTCAGTGTCTAAGCAAATTCTAACCACTTTGCCACTCATTATTCATGCGATGGGTTTATCGTAATTCATATTTTCAGTATGTCCAATGACCCTAACGAGGATTGCATTCTTTTTGTGCACTTAATTTCAGAATAAGTTGAAGCACATTAATGGCTGAATAATTATAGTTATTCTAATTAGTGGACATTAATATATAAAATTTAGTCAAGTTAAAATTAAAATACCTTAGTAAATTAGGCATCGTAGCCTTCCCATGTCTTGTCTGCTTCCCCATTCATAAGTCACCTCCCCTTTCATTGGACAATTCCATTTCTGAAGTATGTAGGCCATATTGTTATATATATAGTATATCTGAACGGGCTATTTTTCACTTTTAATTGAATAGCTTCATATAAAATGTTCAAAACTTATATTTGTTAGTTAATAAGTTTTTCAAATGCTAGTATAAGAAGTCCTTAGATTTGGCAGAAAATTCTTGCAGTAACAGTAATCTTGTTTTTTTCATTTTTAATTCCCGACTTAGGCTCTAAAATTAAAAAACATATTTGCTATTCTTGAATGAAAAATATTTAATATTTGTTTGTTTATCTTTTAATTAACTGCAGTAGTTGTCAGGCCAAAGCTGGCTGTTGGATGAACAAACGAATGAACGAATGATGTGTAGGTGAAAGTTTAACCAAAAATTGCATAAAAATGCAACTGAGTCTTGGAAGTAGGAAATATTTTAGGTGACCTACGAAGTTATGATTTTTATGCCATGCAAAGCCATTACTTCAATGAGGAAATTGAATTTCAATTAGTACCTTGTCCCTTGTTGTTAGTGTCAATTTATTGTTCTTTGATTGTTATCACTTGGGGCCTAGTTCGGGGCTAGATTCACTTGGGGTGCCCGGAGTGGATCCGGGCTAACCCAGGCAGATCCAAGGGCCACCCAAAAGAAAAAACTGAAAACAAAAATCCATTTTTATAAACAAAAAGGTGCCAAATACCTAATTTTACCCTTAAGTGATAAAATTGTGAAAATGGTATGCGCCATGAAGGTTTGTATGGTTTCAGAAGCCTTAATTTGGGTTTGGTGGTGAGAGCTTTGCCCCTTGACCCTAGACTCATGAGGGGTGCTGCCTCTTGACCCCATTGGCATCTCCACTCCCAAGATCCCCACTAGTTGCCATCCCCAATTTAGGCGCTTGGTCCCCCTGTCCACAACGTGCTGAGACTTCATGGATATAGCTTATTTTGCCCAAAGTTAAACATTTCTACAGCTTGTGAGTTCTTCAACTAAGAGGAATTGGTTATTGGAGCAAACACTCCTTCATTCACTTAGTTAAGTGCAGCCGATTGGCGCACTCCAACTTGCATCTATGGTTACATAAGAAACTTGATAACAACAAAGGGGTGATGAGGAATTGGGATCTAAATCTTGAGTGTGTTGTTTTATTGTTGCACAACATGCCAAAATCTCTTTAGAGTAGGCAGCTTCTACATATGACATGACTAGTGGAAGTGGCATTGTAACTCATTTTGGTTCAATTGAAATTGAACCAAATGTTTTACTTTGATGCTCTCGATGAAGAGCAATGTGAAGATTCTTTGCATATTGATTGTAATTTTCATTGTGTATTAACATTTGACAAATCATCAAATTATGAATTTATGAGTATTTTATTTTTGACAAATTATGAGGTATTTAAATATATTGTTTATTGGCAATTATATCATTGTTTTTATAATTTTAATACACACACGAACCTGTACCTAGGTAAAAAATAATGCTGTTGTAGCATACTTGAACCTCTAACCCATACACATTCCCACAGTACAAAATTTAACTGTCAATCCAAAGGACAGAATAGTAGTCTTTTCTCTACACGCCACACACATAACACACATATATATCCAAATTTCTCCCTTTAAAGATATAGCAGCTTGGGTCAATTTGATGATGGCAGTTATGTTTCTAGGCTTGCTAAAATACTAAGCAAAATTTGCTTAAACTATTCAATCATCAGTCTTGCAAATGGGGAAACTATTAGGTGACGGTTCAAATCATAACAATGAATTCCCAAAAGTGTTCTTAAGTGTCACTAGCCCTTACATAAATTTAAATATTTAACTCCAACAGTCAACAATGTGTCAAGTCAATCTCACAAGGTTCAATGCAAATATGCATGTCACATCTAGTACCACACACCTTAAGTGGAGATCAAGTTTCCCTTCACAAATATTAACCAAGAAAAAAATAATAGTTAGTATGTAGAATGCAAGTGGGGAAAACATTATGTGAAGGTTCAAATTATAAAATAGTAGTTTCTCCCACCCAAACATTAACCAAGTCTTGTAAATGGGAGAAATGTTGACTTTTATTCACACAGAAACATAAACATAAACATACACACACCTCAGTCTTGCTAATCAATTAAATGCATACAACTCAGCATAAATTAACTAGGATTAATTAGTTGGTATTTCTATGGGTGTGTGTAATTCTAAATTGAATGCTCCAATATGGAACTATATGTGAGGGATAAGGGTACCAAGATTTGGGACCGAAGAATGAATTGTTCCAATGAAGATTTTATATTTTGACTGTCACTGTTATGGGAATAATGCCTATCTGTTTTTTTGTGGGTGTGCATGATGGAATTTGCACGACCGCTTGCATGTTTTCATTTCCCCACTCTTGGTCGTGTACCTGATGATGTTGTAAGTGCAATTTCATCTAGTGCGCGTGTTATCTTGCCATGTGTACAAGGCAGATGTTGTTTTGGGTAGTTAAATAAAAAAAATTGTTGTTTGTGTTTCTGTCCATGGGATTAAATTTTGGGCATTATAAGATGCAATTCTTGAACGTTAAAAAATACCCACAAAATTTGTTAAATGTTATCATCTATCCATTGTTATGAATAGCTTGTGAAATAAATAACTCTTGTATTATTAAAGAGAGGGCTATATATGGAAGCGGGGTGGAGGGCCTAGCTCGATTGGCTAAAGCATCTTGTTGAAGGCAAGAGATCATGAGGTCTAGTACCCCCCCCCTTGCGTCCCCGTGGTATTGGAGGGCGTGTCATGTCAATGTCATTGGTCATGTGAATAAAGTTAACTAGACGCACTGCAGTTTATAGGGGGGGCTACTTGATTCTTGCAGTCTAAAAAAAGGGGGCTATATATGGAAGCATCTATCATTATAAATCATTATGGATTATGGTAATTTCTCTTGAATAGTAAATTTAATGAAAGATAGCATCTTTGGATCTCTTGGTTGGCGATTTCTTGGAATCATGCCTTATTTAGGGAATGTTGTATATGGTGGAACACTATTTTAGAGGTGATTTTGTTTTAATTATGTTGGCGTTTAAATTCGCACCTCTGGAATGTAGATTTGAAAACGGACAGCTATGCACAGATAAACTGCTTTTCAAATTAGGAGGGGAAGCTCCCTCTTGCTGATGGTGTTTGAAAGAAAGTAAACTAAAACTAAGTTGCCTATCTTTTTGGATCAGCTTAGAGCACAAGGTTTTTTAAACACAAACGCCGCAGCTGAGATTTTCTGATAAGAAGTTCAACTACGACTAACCTAGACTAAAGACGTTCCTAACCTCTCAAGTAATAGCAGAGCAAGAGAAGTTAGAAATTAACAAGGCAGATTTTCTGACAAAAATACTTCAACAATCTTTCTCCCAACAAACACCTACACACTTCACTGTAAGCTGAAATAAAGATCATAAAAGCATAACATAAATGACGGAAATCTGAGATTTTAGACCAAGGCAAAAGAGGCTCATGATTTTATTACTCAAATCTCTGAAACAAAAACTCCCTTCTAACATGCCTTGAACAAGAAATTGCAGCTAAGGAGGCTTGCAAACTTATTCTTAACACAATAGAAAACAGCAATCTTACTAACTCCTTGTTGGCTAAAGAGGCTCAACAATTTGCTTATCACAATACAAATGAACAATACTTGAGCAACAAATAGAAGGCACAATAGGCTCAGCGTTTTGTTCTCACTAGCACGGTTAAAGAAAAATAAATGAGCAAAGGCTCTTATTTATAGAGAAGCAGAGGAGTAGGGAACCCTAAAATCTCCTTGCTTTCACAATCTAGGGCTTGCTCAGCAAGCAAGCTTTATTACTAAATCTAGAAAGAAGAAACCCTAAAAAGCGGGAAACGCCAACTATTACATCTTATCTTCTTTCTATCCTCAAAGAATGGATAAGGATTATTCCAAGAATAGAAAGAAAGCGGGAAAGAAAGCTTCTAGAAGAAAGCCGCTTTAAAGCTCGATCACATCCGCTAGGAAGTCTGAGATTGTGTCCCGGTTCGGTGCATCTATGCCATCCACAGCAAAACACCGCTTTTCAAGAATGTCTTCAGCATCTGCAATGGATCTCTGGAAATCTTCAATCTCATTGGCCGCTTTATTGAACTTTGCTGACATCATTGAAATATGACCTATTCTTCCGCCAACTGGGCTGCAACTATGAACAACATTCTGCAACTGATTTTGCACCTCCTCAAGCCTAACATAAGAACCATCCTCAAGACTGTACTGAGAGGGGATCTCTATGACAAATTCGCTGATGAAAATGAGAGCTTCAACCACCCTTTGTCTGTAGGTGATGAATTCTTCAGATATTCTCTCATAAGTTTTAACTTTGAAAACATGACGCTCTCTCCAAGCAAGGATTTGTCTTTTTTGCTCCTTTGAAACCGCTGAACCGTAGGCTGTGTCTAAATCAGCAATGATAATCTCATGCCTAGGTTTTACTTCAGCCAGTGTTTGTTCAAATCCCTGGATGCCTTGATGAAGTTCATGAGCGTTTTCTCTCAACTGGAACATCTGAGCCAAGATCTCCTTTCCTCTGACAATGAAGCTCTCGATCCACTCCTGAGTCTCTTTCCCACATATGACCAGCTGTCTTAACTGATGATGATCAGCTGGTGTCTCTAAGACCTGGGGCAGCAACTGAGTTGCTTGTGAAGAACCACGAGCAAGGTTAGAAATGAAAAGCTTAAGCTGCTGATTTTCAGCCTTGAGGGCTGCCTTGTCTTCTCCGTCTTTTAACACTCTTTCATGAAGGTTTTCAGATACAACTTTGAAGAGACTCAAATCTGCATGTCTGGTATTTCTACCGAGATTAGCCTTGACCATGACAAAATCATCCATGTTTACCTCATCCCTATTCTTATCTTCTGGGGGCACTGCAGTCTCTATGACAATCTCGTTATCAGGATTCCTATCAAAATGAACTTGCTTCTTTGCCTTCTTCTTAGGAGGTTCCTGATAAATGTTATCGAGATCATCAACACTCACTTGATATGAAGGCCTTCTCCTAACCCTTCCTAAGGAGTTCTCAAGCCAAGACACCGTAGTATCTTTACTAACTGCCTCAGGAGGTACTGCTGCAATCTCTTCATCATCTTCGATATCAAGATCAATGTGAATTGGTGACGAACCCGTCAAAGGCATAGGAACATGTGTTGAAGGTGGCTCCTCTGCTTTATTTTGAGGTATGGGCTCGTCAAGAGGAACTTCTGAATCAACTGTAGGCTGTTCCTGTATGACTATGCCTGAGAAATTCAACCTTCTTCTTACATTTTTATTCGATCTACTGCCTTTGATGCCATCTTGAGACTGACTTTTACCCTTTCCTTTTGACTGTGCTGTGGAAGAAGAGGGAATTATCCTTGGCGGCTCTGCTACTGGAATAGAGTTCTTCCTTTTAAGCACTAGGAAAACCTTACTATACTCCACAACTTGTTTTGTTCTGTCTTCAACTGAAAGAGATTCCTTGTTTGCCCAATTAACTTGTGGAAGAGGCTGATCCTCGATTCTTTTCTGAGTGTACATTGGTAGAAGCACATCTTCATCATCATCGGAGAGTCCTTCAATGTCTTCATTCAAACAGTCTTTCATCTGATGGAGAGTCAACCTGCTGTAACTACGCCTTCGCACTTCAAACTCATCTGCACAGTTAGCCCAAAAATCTTCAAGTGCGGGTATGTGATTGTAGTTCTTCTCCAACCGGCCAGCGTAGACACCATGAGGATCAAATGACCGCCTCTCACTGTAGGATTTCAGACCAAATTTATCTAACTCTTCTCCAATTGTCTTGGCATCTGTAGCAGTCCTGCATGTATAAATACCCAACCCTAATGGAAAGTGAAGAGAGGGTTTCTTTCTATTTCTCAAGACTGTATGAACACCGTGAGCTTGCCTCAAGAATTCCATGAAGATGACCTCGTCTGACGGATACCTTGGCAACATGAGCGGGGCACCTGAATAACCATAAACCCTGAGATAGGTAAAGGTAGGAAACTGTATAAACCAATCTGCCCATTCTGCCATTGCTGCCCTGGCAACTGAAGAGATGCGGACGTGCAATTCATTGTCCAAGTCACGCACCGTGTACATCAAGAATGCCTCGTTCACCCTTTTGTAGTGGTGCAACGACTTTGTGAATTCCAACTGGGGATAATAATTATATATGTGTTGAACGCTCAATGACCCCTCGGTGTTCAATCCTCTGAATTGACCTTGATAGGCCACCAAATAGACTAGATATGACACCATGTGGAATACATGAAACTGAAAATATTCTGTTATTTGCTGATGTAGGCAGTCACTTATCAAAGTAGGCCAATCATAAAACTCAGTCTTTTTCATAATGTGAGGTATGGCATAAAACATCCAAGGTTGGAACTTGGTGGCATCTGCTGAACCAGTGACCCTGTTGAGCAAAGTGATGATGATGGCAACCTCGTCCTTGAACTCTCCTCGCCCGACATTCTTGGGCAATGTCTTATGTTTTTCTTTCATCCATCTCTGGGCAATCTTCTTGCTGTATTTGTCCTTATGCATATTCCACATCTTTTCACATTCATCCCTCGAAAGAGTTACACTTTCAGGCCATGGGGGAATGGAAAAACACCTTTCGACCATGTCAGGCTTTAGACTGCAAATCAACCTACCATCTGCTGACTGGATCTCCCTAGTAGCCGGGTTGTAATGCTTAATGCAAGCGATTACAAACTCAAGGCTCTGAACTGATATAGGAATAGACGCTGCTGCGAGAAGTCCAGAATGACCCAGGTTCTTGATTGAAGTATTGCCTGCTCTCTCCAAGGGATGTAGGTCGAATACCGGCTTAACATGATGTAAGTCTGTCTCAGCTGTTTTGATGTAATTATGAAAGAGAGCTGATTCGGACTTGAAAACATTAGGAGTGTATTCCATTTCAGAAAACTTGAAGAACGACTGTAAACTCGCCTTAGTTCAGAACATTGCTGATGATTATATAATTCTTGTACAAAACATTGCTGATGATTATATAATTCTGCGCTTTCAGCTTAAGCGTTCTCCTTTGTTGCTTGTTCAGGTGATTTGGACAATCACCGTATGTTAGGTAATACCATATCTCAGTAAACCATTCTCCCGAAGATTCAATCAGCAAGACCATTGGAAGGTCTTCCTTAACTTCAGGTTCAATCTCAGGGATCCCTTTAGCTTGAAGTTTCTTATCACCATCTTCCGCCATTAACTGACAAAGACCTCTCCCGCGAACGAGTTTGGTCGGCTTGATCTCCAAGTCATACTCTTGAACCTTTGCGATCCAGTTTCCTCTTTTGGAGCCCATCTCCTGCTGAGTTAACACGCTCTTCACTGCTGGATCTGTGACATACACAACGGTGTGAGAATTTAGGATATAAAATCTGAAATTCTTTATAGCTCGAACCACCGTATAGGCATTCTTTTCAATCTGAGAGTATCTTGATTCGCTGTCCTTGAAACTACAGCTCATGAAAGCTATTGGAGATTCAGTTTCTTCATTCAACTTTTGTGTCAGAATGGCAGACAGAGTATGCTCTAATGCATAACAATAAAGGATAAATTCCTTTTCAAAATCAGGACGAACTAGTACTGGAGCTCGACTGATGGCTTCTTTTATTGCTGCGAACGCCTTCTTTCCTTCTTCCGTCCACTTGAAAACTGTCTTCTTCTTCATCATAGCAGATATATCTTTAGACAACTCAGAAAAATCTGGTACAAATCTTCGTATGAAATTTACCTTACCAAAGAAAGAGTGTACCCCTGTTCTGCTTGTTGGAAGAGACAAACTTCGGATAGCTTCAACCCGACTTGGGTCGATTCGAGTTCCTTCTTTGGAGACGATGTGGCCAAGCAACTTGCCTTCCGTCACCGCGAAGATAGACTTTTTGGGATTCAATGATATTTTATGATATCTGCATCTCTCGAAGACCTTCCCTAGATGTGAAAAGTGATCTTGTCGTGTCTTCGAGAAAACAGTGAGGTCGTCAAGATAGACAACTATTACTTTATTCTTCAAATCACCAAATGCCAAATCCATGGCTCTTTGAAATGTAGCACCGGCGTTGATGAGGCCGAAAGGCATTCTTTCATATGCAAACGTACCCCACGGGGTTGTGAATGCCGTCTTGAATTGATCTTCCTCAGCCACCGCTATTTGATTATAACCAGAAAAACCGTCCAATAAAGACAGCATCTCTGAACCGGTAACCGTCTGTAAAGTGTGCTCCATGATTGGCAAAGGATAATTATCCTTGAGCGATGATTGGTTCAAGTTCCTGAAATCAACGCAAATTCTGATTTCTCCGTTCTTCTTGCGCACAGGAACTATATTCGACACCCAAGTGGAATGATGAATTGGAAAGATGATCTTTGCATTCACCATCTTCTGGATCTCCGCGTAAATGGTGTCTTGAATCGCGGATTGTAGTGTCTTTGCTTTTGCCTGAAGGGCTTCGCTTCAGGTTGAAGAGGAATTGTGTGAGACAATTCTCTTGGTGTAAAAACTTTCAAATCTTCATATGACCAGGCGAAGACATCTCGGTATTGCTGGAACAAAGAAATGAACTTCTCGCTCTCCTCCACCGTGCAACATGTACCTAAATTAACAAGCTTGGGCTTGTCAATTGTACCAATATTGACTTGTTGATATTCGGCAGAAGTTCTGTCACTTGAATTTCTCTGATCTTGAATGTATCTGTCATGCCTGTCAAAAATATTCTCCAAGGAAACTAAACCCTTGGGAATTTTATTTCCTTTCAACTGGATTATGCTGGACTCTGGTTCTTCTGGAATTTCTTTATCTTCAGCAATCTTTGGCGTATCAGAAACTTCTGTTATTGCTTCTCTGTGAGTAGATGAACTGCCTTCAAAGAACAATTCCTTGAAATTATCTCCCATAACAAGAAACTCCTTAATGTGTTCATCATCATTAAAGACTTGCCAATTATCACAGTTGTCAGGTACAGCTGGCCTGTATATTAATTCAATGGCAAACGCATTCTGACGAAAGTCAGAATGTGGCATGAAAAGTGAAGCTGATACCGCGAGGGCATCTGCTCTGCTATTTTCCAGACGTGGAATGTACTTGATATCAAATGCTTCGAACCAATCTATTGCATTCCACACCCTATTTCTATAATGTCGAAGACGATCTGCTTTCACTCTGAATTGATCTCTGACTTGCTTTACAACAAGCTCCGCATCACCTTCGACCTTAAGGTATTTGATACCCATATCTTTTGCATTCCTGAGACCTAGTAAAAGCGCCTCATATTCCGCCGTATTATTTGTACATTCAAATTGCAAGCGGTATGCAAAAGGATATAATTGTCCTTCAGGAGAAATTATCACAACTCCTGCTCCTGAACCAGCAGTGGAACAACTCCCATCGAACTGCAAAGTCCACAACTTAGGATCATCTGCTGATTTCTCTACGATGCATGCGACCTCTTGACTTTCTTCAGGAACCTCCGACAGCATGGCGTAAGTACCAAGACCCGTTTCTTGATATAGAACTTGAGCTTGAGGATCTTGAGACTTCACGACCGCAAATCGAGATTTGGGTTCTGGTTCCAGCTTGAAAGTTCCTTTCTTTAATGGAATATTTGCAGAAGACCAATCCATCTGAATCTCTCCACCGAGGTCCTTGCAAAAGCTTCTGCTTAATAGCATCCCATAGCTTGCTGGAATGTCAGCTACTAGGATGGTCATCATGATTTTCTTTTCAGGACAAGCCGCCAACCTCACTTGAGCATCTTTTAATTGACCGACCAACGGCACCGACTTGGACTCCAGTGAGTAGCATTTGTCCTTTGTCTTGGTGCACGAAAGTCCTAGAGCATTCATCACTTGTAGAGGCATGACGTTATCGGAAGCTCCGGAATCGATGATACAATTGCTCAATTTGTAACCTCCTATATATAGAGAAATATAGAAGGGCTTAGGCTTGTCTTCCGCCGGAACGGATGATTCGAGCAATGTGGGCTGCTTGGTAGGTCCTTTCTTCACGAACTTGAGAAGTCGGTCCACTTGCTCTGGATGATCTTGGAGATACTCTAACTGAGAAATCTGCACTTTGTTCTTCATCAATGAATCTACAATATCAAAATTTGCTGAGGATGAACCTTCAGCAACTGCTTTCATGTTCTCTTGAGAAGACTTAATATTTGAAGTAGAAGCTACTTCTTTTTCTTTGTCTTTTGATATCTTCAACCTCTCTTCTTCTTCTTCTTTGTGTGCCCTCAGATGTTGAGCTCTGGTAAACACAGGAGTCGTATGATTCTCAGGATTAATTGCAAGAGAGTATTGACAAATATCTTCTTCTTGTTCTTCAAAATCGGGTTCACTTTCAAAGTAGCCCGTTGCGGAGTCGCCATCGAAGTTGTCCGATTGCGGTAAGACAACATTCGAACTTGGAGTTGGAACGAAACTTGGTGCAGGTGCAGCTTCGGCATATCCCATTATCTCGTTCATTCTGACATTTTCAGGGCAAGATGCGCCGGCATGTTCAGTGGAATCATGAAAAGAGCAAAACACAGCATTTTGTGTATTGTCGGCCGCTTGCCTTGGTGGAGGTGGCCCTCGTGGCTTGTAATTGTTGTAAGGCTGAAAGTTATTCCTCCTTGGCTGATACGGCTGCTGAGGTTGATAAGGCTGCTGTGGTGCGGGCAAGGCAGGTGGTGGTGCAACTTGAGCAAGAGGCGTTGGCTGAAGTGGCAATTGCCTCTTGAGAATAGTTACTTCATTTGCAACCCTTTGAAGTAATGGATCAGCAGAACTTTGAACCAAAGGTCTAATAGCATCTCCTCTGATCTTTCCTGAAGTGATCATGTTATCTTCAATTTCTATTGCACCTTGTTGTGCTTCTCCCAGTTCTGTCTCGTGAGCTGATCTTATGATAAAAGCTATCTCTGATGGAAGTGCGTTGACAAAACTGCTTAACAGGATCTCAGGCGATGGATTGAGTGTATATGAAAGACGAGTAACCAGGCGGTTAAACCTTGCTACGAACTCTCTCATTGGTTCATTGTCCTCCTTCTTTGAATTGGAAAGTCGAGCGAACAACTGGTGGCTATCTTCAGCTGGTTTGAACCTCGCAAGAAACTTTTCAGTCATAGTATTCCAGTTGGTTATGCAACCAGGCTCCAAGTGATTGAACCATTCGGCAGCAGCTCCCGCGAGTGTCTCAACAAAGAGACGAACGGCAATATCTTCATGACCTACATGCAAAACAGCGCAAGCCGTTGAAAAAGCTGAAAGATGATCATCAGGATGTTGACTTCCATCACCTTGGAAACGTGGAAAGTGCTTTCTTGACCCCTTAGGCAATTCGTGATTTGCTCCTAGGGCCAAAGGTCCAATATTATCACCCCAAGGCAGTGGGGGTCCTCTTCTTCGATTGCGATTGTTGTTGGCATCGTTGTTGTGATTATCACCCATTGCTTCGAATTCTTCTTCTTCGAACACTGGAACGTCGTTGAACTCAGGAACTGTGTTGGATTCAGGTACTGTGTCGGATGACTCTCCAACTTCTGCAGGATGTGTATGTGGAAGGAAAGTATCTTCTCCTTGGAAGAGCGGATTTGTTCTTGTTCTCCTCCTTGTATAGACTATGTACGCCAGGATTGTCTAGTCCCACGCGGGTGGTGGCAAGACAGGTCTCTCGGCTGCAATATCGGCTTTCTCTTCCTCTTTGTCTAAAATAGCAGCAGCGTTTCTCCACTGAGCAGGGGTCTCCTTCTTCTCAAAGATGAAACTCCTCAGGCTGCTGATAATGTCCACTTGCTCTCCTTCAATTATCTGGAAACTTGGCTGGATAACTGGAGGTGTAAGATCAGGTTGTTGAACTGGAGCAGTAGGACGCCAGATGGTCATACCCGTGACATAAAGCCTAAGCTTTCTTTGTTGTTTAAAGCCTCGTGCCCCACGGTGGGCGCCAGAAAACTGTTGGCGTTTAAATTCGCACCTCTGGAATGCGGATTTGAAAACGGACAGCTATGCACAGATAAACTGCTCTTCAAATTGGGAGGAAGCTCCCTCTTGCTGATGGTGTTTGAAAGAAAGTAAAGCTAAAAACTAAGTTGCCTATCTTTTTGGATCCCAACTTAGAGCACAAAGATTTTTTAAACACAAAGCGCCCCGTAGGGTTACTACGATAAAGAGTTCCTTCTGACTAACCTAGACTAAAGATGTTCCTAACCTCTCAAGTAATAGCAGAGCAAGAGAAGTTAGAAATTAACAAGGTAGATTTTCTGACAAAAATACTTTAACAATCTCTCTCCCAACAAACACCTAAACACTTCACTGTAAGCTGAAATAAAAATCATAAAAGCATAACATAGATAACAGAAATCTGAGATTTTAGACCAAGGCAAAGAGGCTCATGATTTTATTACTCAAATCACGAAACAAAACTCCTTCTAACATGCCTTGAACAGAAATTGCAGCTAAGGGCTTGCAATCTTATTCTTAACACAATAGAAAACAGCAATCTCACTAACTCCTTGTTGGCTAAAGGGGCTCAACAATTTGCTTATCACAATACAAATGAACAATACTTGAGCAACAAATAGAAGGCACAATAGGCTCAGCGTTTTGTTCTCATAAGCACGGTTAAAGAAACTAAATGAGCAAAGGCTCTTATTTATAGAGAAGCAGAGGAGTAGGGAACCCTAAAATCTCCTTGCTTTCCCAATCTAGGGCTTGCTCAGCAAGCAAGCTTTATTGCTAAATCTAGAAAGATAAAACCCTAAAAAAGCGGGGAAGCGCCAACTATTACATCTTATCTTCTTTCTATCCTCAAAAGAATGGATGGGATTATTCCAAGAATAGAAAGAAAGCGGGAAAGAAAGCTTCTAGAAGAAAGCTGCTTTAAAGCTCGATCACATCCGCTAGGAAGTCTGAGATTGTGTCCCGGTTCGGTGCATCTATGCCATCCACAGCAAAACACCGCTTTTCAAGAATGTCTTCAGCATCTGCAATGGATCTCTGGAAATCTTCAATCTCATTGGCCGCTTTATTGAACTTTGCTGACATCATTGAAATATGACCTATTCTTCCGCCAACTGGGCTGCAACTATGAACAACATTCTGCAACTGATTTTGCACCTCCTCAAGCCTAACATAAGAACCATCCTCAAGACTGTACTGAGAGGGGATCTCTATGACAAATTCGCTGATGAAAATGAGAGCTTCAACCACCCTTTGTCTGTAGGTGATGAATTCTTCAGATATTCTCTCATAAGTTTTAACTTTGAAAACATGACGCTCTCTCCAAGCAAGGATTTGTCTTTTTTGCTCCTTTGAAACCGCTGAACCGTAGGCTGTGTCTAAATCAGCAATGATAATCTCATGCCTAGGTTTTACTTCAGCCAGTGTTTGTTCAAATCCCTGGATGCCTTGATGAAGTTCATGAGCGTTTTCTCTCAACTGGAACATCTGAGCCAAGATCTCCTTTCCTCTGACAATGGAAGCTCTCGATCCACTCAAGTCTCTTTCCCACATATGACCAGCTGTCTTAACTGATGATGATCAGCTGGTGTCTCTAAGACCTGGGGCAGAACTGAGTTGCTTGTGAAGAACCACGAGCAAGGTTAGAAATGAAAAGCTTAAGCTGCTGATTTTCAGCCTTGAGGGCTGCCTTGTCTTCTCCGTCTTTTAACACTCTTTCATGAAGGTTTTCAGATACAACTTTGAAGAGACTCAAATCTGCATGTCTGGTATTTCTACCGAGATTAGCCTTGACCATGACAAAATCATCCATGTTTACCTCATCCCTATTCTTATCTTCTGGGGGCACCGCAGTCTCTATGACAATCTCGTTATCGGGATTCCTATCAAAATGAACTTGCTTCTTTGCCTTCTTCTTAGGAGGTTCCTGATAAATGTTATCGAGATCATCAACACTCACTTGATATGAAGGTCTTCTCCTAACCCTTCCTAAGGAGTTCTCAAGCCAAGACACCGTAGTATCTTTACTAACTGCCTCAGGAGGTACTGCTGCAATCTCTTCATCATCTTCGATATCAAGATCAATGTGAATTGGTGACGAACCCGTCAAAGGCATAGGAACATGTGTTGAAGGTGGTTCCTCTGCTTTATTTTGAGGTATGGGCTTGTCAAGAGGAACTTCTGAATCTACTGTAGGCTGTTCCTGTATGACTATGCCTGAGAAATCCAACCTTCTTCTTACATTTTTATTCGATCTACTGCCTTTGATGCCATCTTGAGACTGACTTTTACCCTTTCCTTTTGACTGTGCTGTGGAAGAAGAGGGAATTATCCTTGGCGGCTCTGCTACTGGAATAGAGTTCTTCCTTTTAAGCACTAGGAAAACCTTACTATACTCCACAACTTGTTTTGTTCTGTCTTCAACTGAAAGAGATTCCTTGTTTGCCCAATTAACTTGTGGAAGAGGCTGATCCTCGATTCTTTTCTGAGTGTACATTGGTAGAAGCACATCTTCATCATCATCGGAGAGTCCTTCAATGTCTTCATTCAAACAGTCTTTCATCTGATGGAGAGTCAACCTGCTGTAACTACGCCTTCGCACTTCAAACTCATCTGCACAGTTAGCCCAAAAATCTTCAAGTGCGGGTATGTGATTGTAGTTCTTCTCCAACCGGCCAGCGTAGACACCATGAGGATCAAATGACCGCCTCTCACTGTAGGATTTCAGACCAAATTTATCTAACTCTTCTCCAATTGTCTTGGCATCTGTAGCAGTCCTGCATGTATAAATACCCAACCCTAATGGAAAGTGAAGAGAGGGTTTCTTTCTATTTCTCAAGACTGTATGAACACCGTGAGCTTGCCTCAAGAATTCCATGAAGATGACCTCGTCTGACGGATACCTTGGCAACATGAGCGGGGCACCTGAATAACCATAAACCCTGAGATAGGTAAAGGTAGGAAACTGTATAAACCAATCTGCCCATTCTGCCATTGCTGCCCTGGCAACTGAAGAGATGCGGACGTGCAATTCATTGTCTAAGTCACGCACCGTGTACATCAAGAATGCCTCGTTCACCCTTTTGTAGTGGTGCAACGACTTTGTGAATTCCAACTGGGGATAATAATTATATATGTGTTGAACGCTCAATGATCCCTCGGTGTTCAATCCTCTGAATTGACCTTGATAGGCCACCAAGTAGACTAGATATGACACCATGTGGAATACATGAAACTGAAAATATTCTGTTATTTGCTGATGTAGGCAGTCACTTATCAAAGTAGGCCAATCATAAAACTCAGTCTTTTTCATAATGTGAGGTATGGCATAAAACATCCAAGGTTGGAACTTGGTGGCATCTGCTGAACCAGTGACCCTGTTGAGCAAAGTGATGATGATGGCAACCTCGTCCTTGAACTCTCCTCGCCCGACATTCTTGGGCAATGTCTTATGTTTTTCTTTCATCCATCTCTGTGGCGATCTTCTTGCTGTATTTGTCCTTATGCATATTCCACATCTTTTCACATTCATCCCTCGAAAGAGTTACACTTTCAGGCCATGGGGGAATGGAAAAACACCTTTCGACCATGTCAGGCTTTAGACTGCAAATCAACCTACCATCTGCTGACTGGATCTCCCTAGTAGCCGGGTTGTAATGCTTAATGCAAGCGATTACAAACTCAAGGCTCTGAACTGATATAGGAATAGACGCTACTGCGAGAAGTCCAGAATGACCCAGGTTCTTGATTGAAGTATTGCCTGCTCTCTCCAAGGGATGTAGGTCGAATACCGGCTTAACATGATGTAAGTCTGTCTCAGCTGTTTTGATGTAATTATGAAAGAGAGCTGATTCGGACTTGAAAACATTAGGAGTGTATTCCATTTCAGAAAACTTGAAGAACGACTGTAAACTCGCCTTAGTTCAGACAAGTCTTGTGCAATTTCTATTTTTAGAATGCTGATTTTTATGCTTCAACGGACGAATTTTTTTGAGAATTTTTTCTGAGATATGGGTTTTGTTCAGAATATCAGTGCAAGATAACCCAGATCGTCCGTTTTCAAAAATCTTGAATTTTGCCTGGAAAAGCAGCAAACCCTAATTTCTTCAATTTTTCCGAAAAAGTACGACATCACGGGTTTTGTCAGTATCAATAAAAGTGTGATTGATTGAAATTGCATAAAACTCGGCGTTTGAATCCGAAAAGCAGCCAACCCTAGGTTTTGAAAAAATGGAGTATGGGTTTTCTTAGGCGTTGGGAAAGGACCGGATAGTTTGGGAAATATATAAACTCACGAGGTTTTCAGCGACATGCAAGATAAAGCACTTTGCTTGCAACGTTGGTTTCTTGAAAAATTCTTCGGTTGAAGGGGCAAAGGCCGGATAATTTGAAAGGTGAAAGTCTTGGCCTTTTAGCGAAAAATTTGATCTTCAGAACAAAAGCTTGAGAGAAGCAAGGGTTTATGCTGGCGGTGGAAAAGTCTGATGTAAAACCCAGCAGCTGTGATTCTTTAATCCGCAAAATTTCTCGACTTGCTTAACCAGCTTTTCTCCCTCACGGATGCTGCACCAAAAATAATGAAAATATATTGAAAAGAAGTGTTAAATAGACTTGGGGATTAGTTTGGGTTTTGCTTTTTTTTTTTTTTTGCTTTTTATCTCAAAACCCTAAATCTTTGTTCTTTGAACTTGGACGCCACCCTTCTCCTCTCAAAAATTTGAAAATTTTGAAAATCTCAAAAAAAACTTCTAAGGCATGAGGATTTGGGAGCCTTTCTTCAAGAGGGGCGCTCAACTTCACCAGACTTAGTCAAAATTTCAACTTTTTCAACTTTTCTCAATTTTAACATGCCACTTCGCCTCTGATTTCCCGTTGACAGATCAACCCGACAGACGAGCTGAGTGATTCGCGGCGAAGCCTGACTGATTCTAAAAAAAGACGTTCTGGAGGCACCTCCGGCTAAAAACTTGATCTCGACCTCCGAATTCACGGGAGGCTTTTCCTTCTAGGGGCGCCCAACTTCTTCAGTGTTAGCCATTTTTTCTGATTTCCAAGCTCTTCATTAACTTCTCTTTGACAGATGATCTTGTCGAATTTTGAGCTTCGGGCGTCGGATTGCTGAATGTTTGTGCTCATCGCGAAGCTGACGGAGAATGAAGAGGGGTCTTCTGGAGACACTTCGCCAAAAAGTGGATTTTCACCCTTCAAAAGGTTGGGCGCCTATCTTGACTGGGGGCGCCCAGTTTACCAACACTTAGTTTATTTTTCACCTTTTTTCACTTTTGCTTTTAGATTTCCTGCTGGCTGTAGGGATACATTTGACTCTTGAATCTGATGGCTGAGCTCATTGTGTCGGTAGAATAACTGGAAAGCATTGGATGCGAAGACCTCAGTTATAACTTCAACTTCACAAATTCAAGCATTTTGCACCAGCAAGAAAAGTTAGGCCTTTCTTCAAAGAGGAGCCAGTTCCTCGGGGCAGAAAAATTTTCAAATTTATTCATCTTCAGTTCCGGATCTTCATTTTAATACCTCCACGCACGACGTTGGGAGGCGGATGGTCGGATGCTTTCTGTCGGGGATATCCATGTAGTTAGTGAACGATGAACAACTTTCATTTGGGGCCAACCTAATTTCTGTAAAATTTCTAAAGGGTGAGCGCCTTTTCTTCAACGAAACACTTTCAACGATCTGTTGAAAATTTTCAAAGACTTTCAATCTTCTTTACCGATTCTTAAGTGCATGGTATCGTTCACCTTAATTTGAATGCTGAAATTGGCTGGCGAGTGGATTGACTTCCGTGACTTCTCGGAACTCGGATATAAGCGAAAGTTTGAATGAACGATGAGGGCAAAAGCGATTATTTTAAGATTAAATTTTGCACTAGCGATCTGGGGCATATTTTGAGCCAATCAAAATCAGTTGGACCACTGTCGGACCAACTTTCTATTTTAGAAAATTTTGCGGTATCCGTTTCGAAAGAAACCCAGAAAAACCCAGAAAACTTTACTATTTCGAGAAAATTTCTAAAAATAGCAGTTTTCCTAAAATTTAGGGATGAAAAACTGAGATCTGGGTTTTGTAGGTTAAGCTGTTCTTAGCAGACCCAGATCGTCAGAAATTGAAAAATTTGTGTTTTAACCCTTCATGCAAGACATGCACACCCAAATTTTGACTTTTTTGACTGTTTTAACAAGACTTTTACTCATTTCTTCAAAATGTCTAAGTGTAACAAAAATTTTAATTTTGGGGTACAACAAATTATAAGTAGATTGAAGATAATGGCACATTTTCTGCACTATACATCTTGTGTGCATGTGATTGTGTTTATATTGGATATTTGATTCTTAAGGGACAACTGTCCAACTATCAAGCTATTGATAGTTCTTTATTCATGAAGGAACTGTTCAGTATTATTATTCGAGTAACCAAAAAACTATCTACACTATTATTATTCAAGTAACCAAAAAACTATCTAGCATTAGAAATTTGTTTTTTGGCTAGCTAACATGCTTCTATTCACAAACATATTATAAACACAATTTACAAGGATATTGAAAAAAATAAGTGGATAGAGGACAGCTGTTTCATATGTATAGAATCTGAAAATCAGTGAGAATTATCTCAAAATCTACTTCTTATAAGTTTGTTTCTCTAGTTTTAGCATATGACCATATTTGAGGTCATTTCAGGGCCAAAAGAAATGGTGATTTGCAAACAAGAACATTTTTCTGCGAAAGAAAATGGGCAAACAAAACTTTTATCAGCAGCCTTGAAGTCTATGCAATTTTTCTTGATCAGATGAACCTCATGGGGACAATCCTTTCTTGCACCAATATTTGGGGGCTTATATCTTATGACACATACATACAAGGAACTAGAAAGATGATACATTTGCAGGATGCTGGCATAAATTATAGATTGCAAATGATGTAGAGTTTTACTTTAGATTAACTGATTTGTGTCAAAATATCCTAGCCTCGTTCAACATGCCTGATTTCATCATATCTATAAGTAATTACATCCTTTTGATGACACTTAGTGAGGCATAATGTTCTACACAAGGAAAATATTTATTTAAACATTGCTACATGGATAAGTTGTAACGTTATTCAATTATTTTCTTTTGAAGGGATTTTTAACAGGATTGTTGGTGGAGAAGCCTTGGCTTTCAAACAAGTAGACATAATATTTTAGGTGTATTTTGATTTGTTATATGCTTATTGCTTTTGAATAGAAGTAAAAGTTAGTTGCTAGCTTTTGGTCTTTAGATTGCTAATGGTGGACAGTTTCACCACTAGATGCTTCTATCTAAAAGCAAAAGGAAAGCACAACTGCTAATTGTTAAGCGATGTAAACATTATGTTTTGATGTGATGGTACTTTAATCAGACGATATTATTATTTTATGTTATGGATTAAATTATCATGTATGTGAATTGTTGATGCTTTATGCTTTGATTATACCATTGATGATTAGAGGTGTCAGTTAGCGATATTGTATTGGTGAAGGGGACGGGATCATATCACTCACATGTGAGTGCCCTGTGATTTCGCGATTTCCTCTTTATGGTGTGTTTTAATATATATATATATATGCATGTTTCGACACTTGTATTGTGTGCAGGATGCAGGTACAGGACATCGACTCCACCTAGTTTCACAGGTTTGAGCATGTCCCTTGTCCAACAGAAAATGATTGGGAGATAGTAGCTAGGTTTTCTGTGTTGTGACATCACCCTAGCCATAGTGTGTCGTCAGGTTGTTAGTGGGGATAAGTTAATTTCTTTGTTGCCTCTTCCCTCCTTGCTTGCGTATTTAAATTTGCAAAAGAAATGGTGTTTGTTTTATTTAATTGCTTTGTCAAAATAAATAAACGTGTGACTATCAATTAATTAGTTAATTTAATTCAATTAATAAAATAATCTAATCATGGATTAGATTTATTTATTGATAAATTAAATTAAAACAATTGTGCTAGCATTAGTAAATATTGAGATAAAAAAAAATTAGAATTATGCCTTGCATTCTTTTTTTTTGAAATAAAATTTTAAAAAAAAAATGATTTTAAATGAAATTGTTAAATTCAATCTCTTTGAGGAAGAAAGGAAATGCAATTATCTTTTGAAGCATAATAGAATTTTGTTTAAAATGAATTTCATGCAAATTGAAAAGGGAAATAGAATTGTTTTATTAAATTTCAAAAAATGGAAATATCTAAATTGGCAATAAATTTTGGTGGGTGAACTCAAATTAGGGGTTTGACAATTTGGAGGAGAAAAAATTGCATAAGGTAATTCATTTTGTTTTGAATTTTGAATTTTGGAATTTTGGAGAAAAAAGCTTGGATTGGATTCTTTTGGAAAAAAATTGGAGAAGGGAAGATTAAAAATTGGAGAAGCTGAATTCAAAAGCAAGGGCAAGATCTCCATTAACAAATCTTCAAGCATTTGGAGAAAACAACAGGTTTTTTTTTCTTGTTTTGGTTTTATTTAGTAATGATTTAGAAGCTGTTCATGTTTCCTTTTTAAAGATTCATTCCTTTTGTTGCAATGAAAATACCCATCAAAAGAAAAACTAGTTGCAAGATTGAACAGATAAATTGTGAAAAATTCTTGTCAAAACAATAAAAATTCTTTAGGAATTGAAAAAAAAAAATCCATTAGAAAGCAAACTCAGTCAATGGAAAATTCAATTTGAACAAGAAAATTCTGTATTAGCAGTCTTGAGCTCCATTTATTTTATGCATCATCCTATCTCCTATTTCATGCATGCTATTTTAATGCAAAGTTTACTTTAAAAGACAACAACAGGCCTTCCTACAAAAAGACTTAATAAGTCATTCTTTTTTAGCAGAGCTTTTTAACGGGCTTCAAATTGGAATCTTGAGCATTGCTTATTTTGTTTTTGTTGCCTATATTTCACCTACAGTTAAATCAGGCAAGATAATCATTTGTTAGATCTTTGAGAGGCCAATGGAACATTCACTCGAGGGCAAAGACTCTACATCTGTTGCTAGGTCAAGGGGAACTCAGTGGGAGAAACTGCCCTAGGGAGATTTGGCATGAAAATCATCTAAGGAGAAAGTCGGCAGGACATTTTAGAGGTCTCGCCGACTAGCAGGGTTCCATTAAGTCCGAGTGCTTCAAGCCAGGGATCCTATTGGCATGAGATCTCTTTCGGCATATAGTCTCAACGACTGCTAATGTCTCGCCGACAACAGTGAACCTTCGGTGTAGCTTTCAAGTCACTAGGATGTCTCCCCGACTCCTAATGTTTCGCCGACGTATGAGGAGCCTTGGATGGAGAGATGCTTTCGGCATAAGAAGGCGGGCTTCGCTAGGAGGTCTTAGCGAAGGCGAAGTCTTGCCGAGAGGAAGATGACGGGCCTCTATATGGTTGTCTTCGGCAGGAGTCCCGCCGACACAAAGGAACCCCTCGGTATGACTAAGGGACTTCGCTGAGAAGTCTCCTCGACTCGTAATGTCTCGTCGAGATTAGAGCTCGGCAAAAGGCGAAGGGCTCGACAAAAGGTCTCGGCGAACACAAAAGGTCTTGCCGACAGGTCAAAGGGAGGACTCACCAAAAAACGAAAGGGGATCGCCAACAGTTGAAGATATCGCCCTGAGGTCCTGCTGACACCGGGAAGTCTTGGCGACATAGAAGGTGTCATCGGCAAAGGTCTTACCGACCAGTGGAGCCTCCAAAATGAAAAGGAGTTTGCCAAAGGCAGAGGGTTTCTACGTGATGTCTTGGCGAACCGAGTGGATCTTGCCGACATGGATTGCCTTCGGTACAATGTTGCGTTTCACCTTGAGGTTTCCCCGAAGTGAAGATGCCTCCCCGACCGAAGGAGAAATAAACGCATCGCCAGGCAGAATGGAGGTTATCGCCAAGAGGTTTGGCCGAAGGAGTGGAGTCATACCAAGAGGAATGCTCTTGACATAGGTTGGAGCCTTCACCAGGATGTCACGCCAATCCGAGGGGGGTCTCGTCGAAAGGATAGCCTTTGGCGTATGTCAACAGACTTCATTAAGAGGTCTTACCGAGTATAGAAAGTCCCGCCGACAATCACTCTTGAAGCGGCATCGGCAAAGGAAGTGGGCTGTGGAGTAAGGTCATACCGAAGTGTGAATGTCTCAGCGACAAAAAAGGGAGCTCGCTGAGGGACAAAGCATTCGGGTATGGTCTCAGTGACCCGTTAAAGTCTCACCGATAAGAAGGCCTTCGGTATAGCATTCCAAGTCGGAGAGATGTCTTCCCGACTCATGATGTCTTGCCGATAAGTGGACGACTTGGCGGAGGATGGTTTCTTCGGCTTAGGTGGGTGCCTTCGGCACGATGTCTTATCGACATCATGTGGTCTCAGCGATAGAAGCGGGTATCGGTACAACATTTGATCCTCGCTATGGTGTCTACCCGACTCGGTGATCTCTTGGTGAAAGGAAAGCAGAGCTCGGTAAGGTAAAATGCATTCGGGGAGACACTAATGGCCTCTTGCCGAAAGAAATAGAGAGGGCTCGGCATAGGATATTGCCTTTGGCAAAGCGTCTTGCCGAAGGATGAAGGTTACATCGACTGGGCACTTCAGGGTAAGTAAAGGAGCTCGCTAAGAAGTCTTAGCGAGAATGGAATGTCTTGGCGATCACGAGAAGGGTTCGGTAGGAGTCTTCCCGATAATAGGTGTCTCGCCTAAAGAGGGTTTCTGCCATCGGGATAAGATGTGCCTTCGGTATATGGTCTCGGCAAAGGACGCAGGTATCAATGAGAGGTCTTGCCGAGTTGGTAATGTCTCCCCGACCAAAGAAAAATGAACTCTCGCCAAATGCAAAGAGTCACCCCGACGGGAAGCAGTTTGCCAAAAGGTAGAAGTCACCAAAAGTTTTAAAGCTCGACATAAGGTCCTGTTGAGGCGGTGCAGTCTTGTCGAAGGAAGAGAAGGTCTCAGCGACCAAGGAGTCTTGGCGAAACGAAGTGAGCTCGGGCAGACAAAAGGAATTTGGCAAAAGGTCTTAGCGACTCGTGGATGTCCTACCGACTTGATATAGGATCTCAGCAAAGAATGCAGGGCTCGGTGGAGCAAAATGCGTCGGGGTGACATCGGCAGACTCTAGCCAATATGGTTTGTAACATCAAGATCGAGGAGACTTCGGGAGGAGGAGGCTGTACACTCGGTATGCTGTCTTATCGACGAGCGATTGTCTTGGCGACCACAGAGGCAATTTCGGTATGAGTTCTGAAGCTCGATAAAGACTCTCATCGATATATCCATTCTGTGCCGATAGTTTCAGATGACATAATCACATCGGTGAGACAGTGTCTCATCGAGATGCAATTCTTTTCAAAAGAGTTTCGACCGCTTGCAGAGCCTGCGTGGAATACGCTCGACCAACCATGAGGAGCTGAGACCAGCCGTGGTAGTTTGATCAGAATGAAGGATGTCAACGGAGTGAATGCAGCATGTATCTATTGTGAGCTCATGGCATTCAAAGCGTTCAACCAAGGTGGTTTCGAACAGGATACGATGCCAGGATCAAAATGAATGCGGTGGTTGCGGAAAGATCAGAAGGCTTCTCCAGGTAGTAGCTCTCCACCAACACATACAGCAAGGACACGCAGGGTCCTGCATTTATTTCATCCAAGAGATGTAGGAAAAAATCTACTCCAAGGACTGATATTTTGTAAGCCCCAAGGGGCTGACACATTTTGATATATAAGGTTTTTTTGCCTTTTGTAGATAGTTCGGATTATACACTCGGAAGAGTTAGTGATTTTTGGTCAATCCTTTCTCGACTAAATGTATGTTTTTTGTAACTCAACTGAAATCTGGAATGTAAAACAGAGTTCACCTTGAAAACAAGTATTAATGCTCTTACCATTCTCATTTTTGTATGTTAGCTTATGTATGTATTTCTTTAACAATATTATCTCAATCTGTATTCATACCACAAAGTTGTGAAGTTTGTTTCTTCCTTCTTGAGATATGTATGTAGATCAAACCTGTCAAGAGTGATGCATAAGTCTAATGGGTTCATGTTGAGTAAGTAAAGCAGCTGTAGTCTAGTTTTCTCAGTGTGGTTGCTTTTCTGTTTTCATTCTTTTGATTACTTATCAACTCGGTGTATCACCATAGGAATAGTTCAGTATAGTTTCATTTTGTATGCATTTCTTCTCCCTTTACCTCACAAAGATCAATAGTTTAGGTGATATCCAAAGGAAGCCGACCTTCTCCGGAGGTTCACTCCAATCTCAGGTGACCCACAGCCTTGGAGTGATCCAATGTTTCACTAGAAAGCTCAGTTTTACAACTTTGCACAGGGTGCATTTCTAGGTGACAACAGTTTTATCACTTGAAAACTAGCAAAGGCAGTTCTGAGCTTGTATTCATTGTGAAGCATAGTTTGGGCATGCCTTTTCTATTACTAAAATTTAATCCTAAAGAAAATTTACTCAATTCTTATTTTTATTTTTATTTGTTATTTTTTTAGGATGGCAATTGCTTTTACCAGCAGTGATTGAATTTTTTTGCTTTTTCTAGGGTATGTTTAAGTAAGGGCCATTTTTTAGCATTTTATTTTGGAAGTATAATACTTGTGCCAGAGACACAATATCATTTTTTGTCTCACCGGTAGTTTTTTTTTTTTATTTATACTTTGTGCAATTTTTTCACTAAAATTGTAATTAAAATAGTGTATAATTTTTATTTCAATTTTGGTCTGTTTTTCCACAGATCCCAAAAATGAAATCTCATCAGTGTTGATTTTTTATCTCAATTCAGGCAAAATTTCCCCAAAATTATAATTAATGTATAATTTTTGTTTCAATTTCGGTCTGTTTTTCCACAGATTGCAAAAATGTAAGAGCTGTGAGTTCAATAGTGAATGCTTGGTAGAGGATGGTTGGCACAGTACCCCTGAGTTTCAGGTAAGGATATTTATGAATCCTTGCATAAGCTATGAAACTTGTCAGTTTCTAAACAAATTCATCCGATTTGCCTTTCATTATTCATGCCGTGGATCAATCATAGCTCATTTTCTTAATACAATTCATGGTTGTAATGAGGATTGTGTTCTATGTATGCACTTGATTTCAGAATAAGTTAAAGCACATTAAAGCCGGTATAAATTATATTTCTGGTAACTAGTGGACATTATTATCTAAAATTTAGTCAAATAATAAATTAAAATTAAACTTTAGATATGAATGTCTTGCTTTTTTTTTTGTTGTTTTCTTTCTTGGCCCAGACTGTAAAATGACATGTATTTATTATTCTCAGGATGAAAAATATTTGCTAACTGTAATACTTGTTAAACTTAATTCTCATCCTAAGTTGACTGTGAGACGTGTAAGTGAAAGTTTAATATATCGAAATGTCTCCCTCTACAAATAGAGCAGATTGGGACAATTTAATTATGGCAACATATTTCTGGATTTGCTATTAATGGAGCCTCATGTACTATAACATCTTTATTTACCAAAAATAAAATATTGAACTGTCAGTCATGCAAGTGGAAAAATATCAGGTGACAGTTAAAATAATAAAATAATAGTCTCAACACCACACAAATATACTAGGAAAAATATTGGGTGACAGTTCAGATAGTAAAATAAGGGAGAGGGCCCGATGGGGGTGAGGGCTATGTTGTGCAAGGGGTCCACGACAATAGAGGACACGTTGGCCAAAACTTTCAATGCCATGTAGAGGGTCTAGTTGGCAACTCAGAAAAATTCATCCCCACCAAATTCTTGCATGTTTTGTAACTCATACCGAACGGTTTCTGAAAAAGCCTTTTTATGAGGCAAAAGGTGGCATCGACCAAATGTGGATGTGTGGTACTTGCTTATATGTTCATCTTCACGCCACTCTCTGTGAACTTAATGTGCATTTACTTCCCCTCTCCCCTCCACCGTTGGCCATTTCGCATCTACATTAGTGTGCTTTTCATGAAGTAGTGTTTCTTTTGGGTTCTTTGCAACACCATTCACTCTTCACGTCTGCACATGACACCGGCCATTGACCGACCAGTGGTGGTGCACTTCAGGACTAACTGTGGAGAGGTTGGGAGTGACTCATTGTGATATATTTTTCATTTTCCTATGTTTATCAACATTTCCAACTTGTAAGGAAAATAAATTCTTCGGCCATCACAGCTGAGGTTGTCTTCCAATCTGACATTGGCAATGATCCTTCATTGTATGTGTATTTCAATTGGTTTTGAAATGTTCTTTACAGTACACTAAATCTTGTTTCATTTCAATCTTTTTATGCTTTTCACACTCCATTATATGCATGCCTGCTAATTTAGCTTGCCTCTTGCTGTGCATGCCACTCTGCACACCGTCAACTTTACAAATATATATGCAATATCTATACATACTGTATATATCTCTGCCATATATATATATATATATATATATATCTCTGCTAAGGGTTTCATATATCTCTGCCATATATTTGAGAGTTTCATATACTTGATTGTTAAGGGTTTCATACACCTATATCTTTGGCCAAAAGTTTCATCAATATAAATTATTAGCAATATGTCACTAGAAATATCACAATAAATTAGTTTTTCTTCTAGATAAGCATCAGACCTTCAAGTTTTTTGTTATTCTACTCTAGAACTTTTATAAACAGGTTATACACCTTGAACAGTGTAAGTAGCTATTAAACTTTCCAGCTGCCATTATTGAATAGCAGTCAGATCTATTGCTAAGGGATAACAACTATTGCTATTGATATTTTAAAAATGAACATGGTTATCTACAGTTGTGAAGACACCTAGCATAATTGGGTTTGAAACCCTTGTGAATAGGAAACATGATTTTTGTTATTTTGATTAGTAACTACAGGTCTACAACTATTGCCTTTGATAATAGCAAACAATGTTGTCATTATTCATGATTTGTGAGCAATAGACAAGATGTTCACGCATACATGGCAAGACTTCTTAAAATACAGCACATTCATATACACCCCTTGTACCCTTGATCCTAAATGATTATTCTATCTTTTAACTTGACATTATTGATGCATCACAAATTATTCAATTGTAAGAAAGAATACAATAAAAATTTATCATTTCTAATTGATTTCCATGACTTGATACAGATGTATTGTAAGAACACTTTGTGCCCTTGTTTTTGAGACCTCTTTGTTTGTTTGATTTTTTTGTGTTTTATGAGGGTTTTCTGTTTTTAAGTGTCTTTTTTGCAAATAAAGAGAGTGCTGAAAATGAAATGATAATAAACTAAACTAAATTGCAACACTCCAAATATATTATTTTTATTGAATACTTGCAAAGAGAACAATCTACATGCATACCCGAAGAAATTTGCAGACATTAATGGCTGCCATTAGATTGCAGACCCAAAAAAGCAGATTATGACTGGTTCGATTTCTCATCAAGGCTGCACTTTTTTTAATAAATTTACTGTGGTTGGCTCCTCCACTCCTGGGCGAACCTCTTCTTGATTTTTATTGATTTTTAGAACCTCTATTAACCAAGATCGCCCCTTAAGAAGGATCCACCTCCCTGCTGCTGGTAACACACAAAAAAGCAGATCGAACCCTTGTAGATTCGTATTGGAATAGCAAACAATCTGCCTCCAATCCGTTTTTTCTGATTCAACACTAAACCCTTTCACTTCGCACTCAAACTCTTCACAAATAATCTAGTTTTGCCCTAGGCCTCTAATCGCCCAATCTGCTGTGATAATGGCTGCTAAAAAGCAAGCCGTCCTTCCCTTGTAAATTGATCCAACAATCACAGACAAACCACTGAAGGCTGCTGCTCAAACCTTTGAGATGTATAATTGATATTCACACACAAACCCTCTGAATATCTCCTCCAATCTGCTCAAATAAAACACCTGTATGATGCCCTCCTGTATGCCTAATTCAGTAGATATTTCACTACTTCAAAAGGCTGCAACAATGGAGAGTTAACGTTCTCCAATGGCTGACTGAATCAGAAACCCTCGGCTTCGTCTCTCAAACAAAAAATCATTAATACCAATGCTCAATCCTATGAATGGCAAATGACTCCAAAATGAAATATATAAACCCTCTTGAGACAGTCGAATTTCTCAAAAAGGCACATTTAATAATATTAAATGTTATTTTCTTTTTTTTTTTTAATATTTCATCAAATACTTTGGAGTGGGCACCCAATATTTAATTAAATAAATGGCCCCTTCTTATGACGCCTTGACCCTTAATATTAAGTTAAGTTATAACTTAATGTTATAATCTTTTTAAATAATTAATGTTTATTTAAGCCAAATAAACATTAATATCTCCATGAATACTCATTATTTTTGAGTGCCGTCTGAACTGGGAGCTAAGCTGATGGAGCTGCATACGACAACACACCTTACTAAAAATAGTAAGGGTCCCCCTCAATGTAACTCTGACTTACTATAAATAGTAATTAATGCATACGGAGCCCTGTGAACGCCAAATGAAAGCCAAAACTGAATGCCACTGAACATTGGAGATGATACAAACCTTAGGAGACCCTCTAACCATCCTCATTAGCCTACGAGGGTTAGAATTATATGCTAATCTCCTCTGACAATTGATGTCAGCTAGAAGGGGACATTACATGTATATATAGGATTTATAGTTTTTCTACATTGAATTAGATTTTTACAGTCATATTATATAATGTATCACATGGTAATGAAGATGAACATCTTATGCTTATCAAATACATGTACATATTATCATATCAATTGTGTATATTCTGTTGATCAGTTGATAAAGGATGGCTTTGATAAAGTGTCATTAATTTTTCAATGGTTTTTAATGCTGGATGATAAAAGCTTGTAAAATGTCTGGTAGTATATATTTTAAAAAAAATTCAGAGATTTAATCATGAGTTTTAAATTTATGTTCCTTTGAAGAAGTTATGGAGAAAGTTCTTTATGTCGTTACAGTATGCTATAAAGATTACTTCTCCCGCATGAATGCCTTTTAAGGGTATCTGTGTTTCTTTGTAGACCACCATTTCAAAAACGACCGACCCACTTTGTGCTCTAAAAATGGAACATTGAGAAGGAGGATGTTACGATTGTGATGCCCTTTTATATCTTTTAACAGGAAGATCGAAAGCAAATATATCCTACAAAACTGATCTTGAGCATGCTACTGGTGAAGAAGTTTCTGAGCATGCCGAACTCATATTCACAACTCTAATAAAAATATAAACAGTAACAAGGCAAATAACTAGTACAGAGAACTCGCCTACAGATAATAAATAATCATTTCCATGGCTTTCATTTATAACTTTAAGAATAATACAAACAGTAAACAGGACAGAAAACTGGAAAACTGTTATACAATTCACCTACAAAAAATAAATAATCATTTCTAGGGCTTTCATAAGGGAGAAAGACAACCAAATTGTAACAAAAATGAAAGAAAAAACAGAGCAAAATTGGGAAAAAAGCATTGATTTCGTCAGTCAAATAGGATGGACCAAAATTTCTGGGACAAAATAATGGATGAGGTAACATTCAGAACCTCAAAAACAACAAAATGTTGATCTAAAATAGGTCATTTAGGAATTTCGTAACTGTAACATGCAGCAGGACTCAAACTAATGTTGATCCCCTGAGCCGATAGCTGCTTGTTTGAAAAATCTGCCAAGAAAATATGAATTAAATTTGATCCAAGTCAGGCTTCTTAAAGTTGCAAGTGACAACAATCCTGTAATACCGCTTCATACATAAGGGTGTAAGTTCTGAAGAAAATGCCAATAGAGGCCAAGTGTAATACCTACCAATTACATTTGCTTGAAAGTTTCTTAAGCCTTTTCAACAAATCCAATTTGCGCACATCCTGCGATCATTTCATATCCATGAGATGAAATCTCTTTGAGGCCTTCTGTCAAACAGTTCAAATGCCTTCTCTAGGCTTCCAATATTTCCATACATGTCTACCAGGATAATTGCAACTACAACATGAGATATATATGTATAAATGTATATAGATTATCTATCTATCTATCTCATATATACATATATATGCACGCACATACGTAAATATACATATACAGCTTTGTAGCTACCAATTGTGTTTTCTTGAAAGTTTCTAAAACCTTTCCAAGAAATGCATTTTGTGCGTATCCTGCAATCATTTCCCTCCATGAGATGACATCTATTTGAGGCATTCTGTCAAGTAGTTCATGTGCATTCTCTATGCTTCCAATTTTTGTATACATGTCTACTGGGGCATTTACAACATCTGATATTATGCGCACACACATGTGTGTGGGTATATATACTTACATATAGATAGATAGATCCATATATCTACATAGATAAACATGTATGCATACATACATCATATACACATCCACATACATATATATAAATTACACAAATACAGTGGAATGTGGCTTTACACCTGCCAATTGCATTTGCTTGAAAGTTTCAACAAATCCATTTTGTGCATGTCCTGCAACCATTGCATTGCATGAATTGACATCTCTTTGAGACATTCTGTCAAAGAGTTTGGGTGCCTTCTCTATGTTGCCAATTCTTGCATACATGTCTACCAGGGCAGTTATAACAACAAAATCTGATACACACACACACACAGAGACATATACAGTGGAATTTGGCTATACACCAGCCAATTTCATTTGCTTGAAAGTTTCTAAAGCCTTTTCAACAAATCCATCTTGTACATATCTTGCAATCATTGATTCCATCAGCTTTACCAATTAAACTACTAATTTGAACCACAATCATCCAAAATTAAATTTTAATTACTAAAATTTTAAATATGTACAAATTTATTCCTTAATAAAACAGTAGCTATAATTCCCACTTGTTTGTTTTGGCATTCGAGGATCGTGGACTTGAACCAAATGTGAAGGAAAAGAAATGTAAAAGGGGAATTAGGCAAACTATATTTTGAATTCACATTGCAATCCAACCAAATGGCTACTCCATCACTTAATGATTTAGCTTATAGGCTTGTTTGAGTTAGTGTCCAAAGTCTATAGCATTAATACAGTCTGGTATAAACAGGGCATTTTCCAGTTTTGCATATTATATGTTCTGTTCTGACTGTTGATATTGCTTATTTTCCTTTCTTTCTTGTTTTTCTATGAATGAGTGTTTCAGGTAGACTCCAAATTAAGATCTCCTATATGCTATCAGACTTTTACAGACCCCCAAATATTCTTTTTAGCCGATATTCATTGCTTTGGTATT
>VDFB02290005.1:0-21914 GCA_007258455.2 Sequoia sempervirens
TTCCTTGGCTGAAGAACATCAAAATTTGTTGCACACAGTGTTGCAGACACACTCAGTAGCATATGCATGGGATTACAATGATATGAAGGGCATAGATCCTGACTTATGTATGCACATGATTTATATCAATGATGGTTATAGACCCATTATGAATCCTCAAAGACATATGAACCCTACTTTGAGAGACATAGTGGAAAATGAACTTCAAAATATTCTTGATGCAGGTTTTATCTATCCCATATCTGACAGTGAATGGGTCTCACCTTTGGTAATTGTTCCTAAGCAAGGTGGAAAATGGAGAGTTTGTGTAGATTACAGGGAACTAAATACAACAACTAAAAAGGACCACTTTCTTTTTCCCTTTATAGATCAAATGCTTGACTCTCTAGCTGGGAAAGATTACTTTTTATTTCTAGATGGTTTCAGTCGTTACAACCAGATAAAAATTACTCTAGAAGATCAAGACAAAACTACATTCACATATCCTTGGGGGACTTATCCCTATTTTTTTCTACCCTTTGGCTTATGCAATGCTCCAACTACCTTTCAAAGGGTATCCCTCAACATATTTCTGACTATGCACATGATTGTATGAAGATATACATGGATAATTTCACCACCTATGGGGAAACTTATGAGGAAACCCTCAATAATCTAGAAAAGGTATTGAAGAGATGTGAAGAACACAACCTGTTACTCAACAATGAAAAGTTCTTTATGATTATGACATAAGGAATTGTATTAGGGAACTTTATATCTAGTGTAGGGATTCAAGTTGATCCACACAAAATAGAAATTATATCTACATTACCTGCTCCACAAAAGAAAAGAGAAATCATAAGTTTCCTTGGACATGCAGGCTACTACAAGCGGTTTATTAGAGACTTCAGTAAAATTGTTGCACCATTATTTGTTTTGCTAAATAAGGACATTGAATTTGAATTGACATCAAAGTGCCAACACTGTTTTGAGGAGATGAATAAATCCCTGACTCAAGCACCTATTTTGAGGGGACAAAATTGGACCTTTCCTTTTCATATACATATAGATGCTTTAGATTTTTCTATTGGAGCAATTTTGGGTCAGAAAGAGGGTAATAAGGAGTATGCAATTTACTACATCATCAAGAATATTCAAGGAGCATAGTTGAACTATATTGTTATAAAAAAAAGATGCTTGCAGTGGTGTATGCTATTAATAAATTCAAGCACTATATTACTGGTTATTTAGTTTTTTTCCATACAAACCATACAACAATCAGATACTTTATGAACAAGCTAGTAGTTGGAGGTATATTGGTAAGATGGTTGCTTCTTCTACAAGAATTTGACATTACCATAGTGGAAAATCTTGGTAAGGAAAATGTAGTGGAAAACTTTCTGTCAAGATTTCCAACACAATCAACTGAAGGAGTGGTGGATGATTCATTTCTAGATGAGCACTTATTTGATCTAAATGTACACATACCCTGGTATGATGATATTTCCAATTATCTAGTAAAAGGGTATATTCCACCACACTTTTCTCCAAGGGAAAAGAGACAGCTAGTACATAAATGTTTTCCATACTCCTAGGTATCCAATTATTTGTTTTTCACTAGCCCTAACAAAATCATGAGAAGGTGCATAAGGGAAGATGAGATCTTTGATATCATGAAGGCTTGGCATGATGAGCCATGTGGAGGTCATTTTGCAGCAAAAAGAACAACATTTAAGATCCTCTCAGCTGGCTATTATTGGCCAACATTGCACAAATATTTTCTTAAATACACAAGGAGTTGTGATAGGTGCCAAAGGATGGGAAGACCAACAAAGAGTGATGAAATTACATTGTAACCTCAGTTAACATTAGCACCTTTTGGAAAATGGGATTTAGACTTTATTGGACCAATCTCACCTACATCGAACAACAAAGAATACATTCTTGTTTGCATCGATTACTTGACTAAGTGGGTAGAAGTAAAGGCCTTACAGTTTTCCAAAGATGGCAATGTGGCTAAATTCTTGTATGAGGATATATTTACTAGGTATGGAGTACCTAGAGAAATAGTCACTGATCAAGGTCCACAATTTACTTCTGACCTAATTACCAAATTGGTTGAAGAATACCAAATTAGACACAAGAAGTCAACACCTTACCACCCTCAGGCTAAACATCAAGTGGAATTCACTAATAGGGAGATTGAAAATATTCTCACCAAGACAATGCAACTACATAGGAAAGATTGGGTTGCAAGGTTACCTGAAGCAGTATGGGTATATAGAACAACCTAGAAAACCACCATTGGTTTTACACCATGTGAGTTAGTATATCGTTAGACAACAGTCCTTCCTATTGAGTTTGAATATAAAACACTAAGGACAACAATAGAACTGGAAATGGACTTAACAAAATCTCAAAGGAAAGACTGCATACTTTAAATGGATTGGATGAAATAAGGATGGAAGCAATCCATCACACTAAGGTAGTACAACAAAAAAGGATGAAGTGGCATGATCAATACATTAAAACAAACTTCACTATAGGGGGTTGGGCACTGTTATATGATTCAAGGTATAAATACTTCAAGGGGAAACTCAAATCTAGGTTGTTGGGCCCCTATGAAATCAGTCAAGTATATCTTAATGGGGAAGTCATGTTGCATACAACAAATGCAGATAGATTTTCACTTGTTGTAAAAGGCCACATATTGAATCTATATAAGAAGCCATTATAGAAAGATGATTTCATATTCTCCATGTTTCAATAATATGGTGCTCATAGTGAACCAAATACATAATCTGACACACAGAGTGATATTTCAGTAGCAAATGGCATACCAAGCACTTCTGGTGACCTAGAGATTGAGCTACACAACTCAATCCCTGAGATCACTTGGGATTAATTTCTCATTTTATCTCACAAGCACACACTACACATTATACTAATTTTCAAAATATCTTCAATGGGACCTATTTTTAAACATTCACATAGGGTCCTAATGCCATAGGAACCTATAGCTTAATAGTTGTCACCATTTCAAATGGGTCCTAACACTGTAGGTACCCATAGCATTGTCTGGAAGAAGAAAAGAAAAATTCAAATTAATTGGCACCATATTGACTGCAAGTTCACATGCATTCATTTCACAATAACCACATGTAATATTCATCACTTCACAATAAGTACCCGCAACATGATTCTTTTGTTACCAATTCACATTTCAAATATTCGAGTTGTCACATCACGAACTCATATTTGTAATAATCATCCCATCAATTGCACCCGACATCCCACAATTCAATAACTTGTAGCTATTTTTCATCACATTGAATCAACAACTAGATACATTCTTTTTAGTTTACCCATAGAGTCCATAGTTATCTCTTTTTACTGGTACTTCAGGTATGCTATCATGATTAATATAGTCTTATTTAACCTTTCATTATGTCTTTCATATTAATTCATGCATACGAACTATTCATATCATTAATTTCCATTATTTCATATTTTAACCACCTCCCAATCACAAACACGAAGTGAGGTCACTTTAGCAATTAAGTTGGGGGGAGGGTACAACTCAATCAGTATTTTCAAAATTCTCCACCTAAATCAATTTCAATGGATAAAAATGGCATGAAAAACCCTCCTAATTATATCTCATTTTTTCTTCCATTTCCAATTGCTAAATTTCCAAACCCTGAGAACTTGAGCTTAATCCAAACTATAGTCAAACTTAGAACCTATTCATGAGTTCACACTAAGCTAGTATTGAGAAGGGAAACTTGCAGTTTGGTATGGTAGTAAGAGTATATGAGGAAACAAAATGAAGGAGATGGGTTTTTAAAGGTGGTAGAGTGAATTGGGCTGAAATTTTAAGACTGAATTGAACACATCAAGCAGAGAAGTAAGCCAAAATGGGAGGCGATGTCATCAAAAGGGAGCCAGTAGCTCATAAACCAATTATGGAGGATGCAATGGTTCTACCCATTTTTACCAGGGTTGGCTAGCTTGATTATTTCCTGAAGTTGACATAATTCAGTGATGATATGACAAGGACTGCCAGTAGATGCATCCAAGATTTCAATTTCATAAGTCACTGGGTTACTAAGAACTGGGGCAGAGTTTCTAGCACGTGCTAATGCATTTGCAATCAGGGATGAATTTTGTGAATGAGTAGAGGAATTACACTCATCATCACAAGGTACGAAGAGACTATCTCTTCCCTAGTTATGGGGGAATTGTGCTTCCTACATTGTTAGATATATCACCTATGATGGTAGGAAAAACCTCTTATATACAGTTCATTTCAAATAACTCAGTCACCTTCGGCATAATAAGTTAGTAAATGTGCCAAAATTTCTTTAGAATTTGTTGAAAAAGATGGCATCAAAATACCAAAGAAAATAAAGTGACACTTCTCTATCTCACCACTGTTTAATTGCTTTATTGATAAAAAGAAGTTTGAGGATTCAATAGCCATAAGAGAATTGGGAATATTTTAAGGAGTGTATAGATATTAATGGTTTTCTTGATGCACCCATGGAACCTGAGAATGTAGAACCCAAAAATGACCTTTAGGAGAAAGCCCTCATGTCTCACCTATGGCTTCACCTACCCGTAGCCAAGGTGAGCATGAGAAACCTAATGAACTAGAGTCTAGGTCACCTATAATTGAGGAAATACCATCTTCTTCAAGATCACAAAGATCGAAGAATAGGAGAGGTAGTGCATCCACCTCTTCTACACCATCTAAAGTAGAAGAAAGGAAGGATACTCCAAAGAAAAAAAGCTTGATACTCAAAAGAAGAAAGTTGATGTTCTAAAGAAGAAGGGTGTTCAAAAAGAAAAGAAGAGTGATAATAAAGAAACCCCTATTCCTGGACATTCAAGCAGATTAAGGAGACAAAGTTCCATGAGGGGAAATATGGAGGAACCAAAAGAAGAAGAAAAGAGAAAAGAACACCAACAGGAAGATGTCATGATAGTAGAAACGAACTTTGAAGTAAAGGGGGATACCCATGGAAATAAAAATATACCTATGAAAAGGAGAAGATATGTGTCAACTACCTCTAATTCAAAACCATATGATGTGTTTACTGCTAAGAAAACACAGACATAAACCCTAGACAGTCCCATTCATGGAGACTATGAAGAGGGAGGTAATGAAAAATTCATAGATATAGAGGATATGTACATACAAGAAAGAGATGTAAGGAAAGAGCTCCAAGAGGCTTTAGACATGATCAAACACTTGGAGGAGTTAGTGCAAAGCTATGAACAAAAGAACAAGGAGAGAGAAGTAAAAATACAAGAAATGGAGGAGAAATTGCAAATATATGGCCACAATACTAAGCTTGATTTATTGGCACAATTGTCCATAACTAAGACTAGGGATGGAGAACTAGTTGTACCAAAGCAGAAACCTCTTTCTATTAGAACTTAGACTTACCATACCACCTTGTCACTTGGACATTAGCTCTGGAGAGTGATTGATGAGTTTTCATAGGAAAAAGAAAAATGGAAGAAGGAAAAAGAAATTTTGATTGAAGAGAATGCAAAGGAACTTGAAAAGAAAGAGATGGGACTAAGTAGATCAGAAGTCGAGTTGGAGGAAATAGCAGATGAAGCTGCACAGATCATCAAATGTAGACCTCCACCAAGGACATATGCATTGTTTCTACAGGAAAATATTCTATGTTTTCAGTTTAGCAGATTAATCAGTAAACAACTTGTTGGTATGAGTAGAATTTTTGAGTTTCTTAATACTTTTGCTAAATCTATACCCAAGGAACAAAATTAGTTGCATGAGTTTTATTTACACAATTATGTAGTGCCAGATGAAATAGAGTGGAACCCTTTGATTTTTGTAGGGGAACTTCAAATAATGGACATGCATCCTATTATAGAAATGAACAACTTAGGGGTGAAATAATGGAAGAGTATGAAGAAAAGGAGAAATCAATTGCTCTCACCATAGGCAAAGAAGCTAAAAACCTTGATGCAGTCATTAATGAATAGTTGAAGCTCATTGATCATAAGGGTGTGGGCAAGAAAATCATGAAATTGAGGAAAGTAGATTATGAAAGAATGTAGATATTAGCAGTGGGTTTGGGATAGCAGTGCTACAAATATGTACAAAACAGATGGAATAGTTTGACCCCTGAATTACAAAGAAAGGAATTGTATTCTATGTATAATTTCATTGCCATGCTTCAAAGTGTACACAAGTACATAGCAACTGGTGTTAACAAAGGGATTTATTGGGTACCACTCACCTTCCATCCACATATCCTCCTCTATCTAGTTCCATATTGGAGTGGGGAGAAAGATGAGGAACGTGAGAAGGCTGGAAATATCAAAATGAGGCAAGTTGTAGCATATCAAGGTTTCGATTTGAAATAGACCTAGGGGGTTGATGCTATTATGGATTTGAGGTAGATCACCTTGCAGTACAATCATCACCCCTAGTGTTTTGCTTTGGGACAAGAAAAATTCTAGTTGGGGAGAGTGATGGTTCCAAATATTAGCTCATTTTATGTTGCTTTCATACATACTTTCAGACATTTTTAGATATACCTTCTAGATAATGCTCCTAGATTATACTAACTTTTCATTTTAGGGTGATGAGTTATAGTATGTGAGTTGTATTGGGCCTAACATTTTGGCTTAAGAAACCCTTGTGATTAGTGGTGGTTTGTGTGCAAGAAAAAATCTATGTGACCCTTAGAGCTTGGGGGTGGATTGAATATCAATCCTATGGTTGGTTCCATCAAGGTTAGATTTTCAAGTTTAAATCATATTAGATCAATAAACACAAAAACCCTAATAAACTATCAAGGACAATGAAAGCATAAAAGCACAAAACAAAATGGAATAATATTACTAAACCCTTCATGCATTCATTGAATTATCTCCATAGCTCTTCTCCATTTTGCTATTAAATGATACGTGCCTTCAAATTCAAATGTAGCCTAAAGTAAATGACAACAAAAATTTGAAGCAATTATCTTTATAAGTATGATAGCGTTATAATGCCTTGCTCATGTATGCCTAGTCCTCTTCCTTGATACTACATGCTTTGGCATATTTTATTTGTGATGGGGTATCTATTATTCTGGAAGCAAGATGCAATCCCATCAATGTATATATGGAGATCATTGCTTAGTATTTTCTCATCTGCAAGAAAGCCTGCTCTGACAAAGATAGATGATCCTAGTTGATAAGATGTTGTAGCTTCATTGACATGTTGGATATATTTATGATTGATAACTTTGGTCTAATTTCGTGAAACATTGGATTTTGACGATTCTTCAAAAGATATACGTGCTTCCAATTTGATGTAGAAACCTTCCTTATGGTCATTATCATAGATTTTAGTGAATTCAACTATAGCTTGATAATTTATGAATATGTCTAGAATAGGAGACTTTTGTTCTAGAGGAAGATCATCTATGTATCCCATCGGAGCAATTACCTCATCTGCAATGGTGGAGGTGGTTGAAATGTGGATGTCATGAAAAGGGTTAAGATTTTGATCTATGATTTGGCTATCATGGATAACTTGATCTTGATTTATTTTCAGGTTTATTTCATCATGCTTTGGATCATGCTCTTGAAATATGTCTAATGATTTGGGCAATGGAATGATATGATTTTCTTCAATGGACTCAATATTTGGACATGGCAATGATGGAGTTTCAATGGCGAGATAATTTTTGGGATTGGTAGGAAATGGTGGACATGATTGTGATAGATGGCTAGATGGTGTATGAGTAGAAACTTGACTGGATTGTCTAACTTTCTTTTCATTTTAGAGTTGAACAAGTTTGCTTGCTAGTGTAAGGAAAGAATAAGGATGCAGAACAAACTTTCCTAATGTCAAAACTCAGAGAAGAATGCAGATATGACTTTAATTTTACAATTACATACCACTAAGATGCACATGAAGGAAATAACAGGATAGAGAAATAAACTCAAACACAATTGACACCAAATTTACGTGGGAAAACCCTTATAGGAGAAAAACCCACCACACCAAAGAAAATCACTTGTATTATAGTAATCAAATTACATACAAGTTATAGACTCTCCTTTCAAATGTCAATATTACATCAACAATATATCCCTGATCAATCTTGTACAAAATATCATAGTTACAATGCTTTCTTATAGCATACCATGAAACTCACTAATAGATCATTTGATCAAACCAACCTCTGAACCTTTGAACTCTTGAACAGTTACAAATATGTTTCAATCTATTGCAACAACCATGATCAACACATTCTTTGTACATTTTGATTCAGTTCAACTTCCTCCATAGAGCAACTGTCGAACTTCCCAAGAATTCAAATGACCTCCTTCCAAGTCAGAAAACTCCTCCACTTAATGATTTACAACTCAAAAAACCAAGTCCATGCTCTTCACCTTACACCGTGCTACCGCTGTGTAGTCAATAGGTTCCCATGGGGTGGCGGCTTACCACACTACCGCTAGACAGTTTACAAGCATCCGCGGTATGGCGGCTTACACCGCACTACCGCTAGACAGTTTACAAGCATCTGCGGTATGGCGGTTTACACCGCACTACCGCTACACATCTGGTGACCTCCTGCAGCATGGCAATAACCGCTCTACTGCACCCCAGAGTAAAGTCACCTGTGGTATGGCAGTATCCACTGCACTACTGCTCAATGACTGAGAGGGTCTCATGGTATGGCAGTAATTGCTCTACTGCTAGACAGTTTACAAGAATCCACGGTATGGAGGTAACCGTGCCACCACAGCCCAATGTAAAGACACCTATGGTATAGAGGTACAAGTATAATCAGAACACTTATGAATTCTTTGTTGCTTGATGATAGTATCAGGGTTATACCAGTGAGTTTGAGACACATATTCTCAATAATCTCCCACTTGACGAAGAACTCACTGAACCCCATTTCAATACCTGAAGTCATTGAATATTTTGGACCCCAAGGCTTATCAAATTTGCACACCATCTGAACTTGTTCATGCTCACTGTCTTTTTCAATGCATCAACAACATTCTTTAGAGTATCCACCTTTTTCCAAATAGACCTTTCCATCCTCCACAATATCTCGTACAAAATGATACCGCACATCAATATGTTTCATCCTGGCATGGAAAGTAGGATTTTTCAATTTCAATCCTTCTTGATGTGGTTGTCATCGTAATCTGTAATTTAAATTACCAGACTTCTACAAGAATCCCACTAAAACAGAATTGACACAAAAAACCCAACCTACCCACAAGGATAACACAACTAGTAAAGCTCTGATACCACTTATAAGGAAAGAATACGGATGCGGAAGAAACTTTCCTAATGTCAAAACTCAGAGAAGAATGCATATATGACTTTAATTTTACAATTACATACCACTAAGATGTACATGAAGGAAATAATAGAATAGAGAAATAGACTCAAACATAATTGACGCCATATTTTCGTGGGAAAACCCTTATGGGAGAAAAACCCACCATACCAAATAAAATCACTTGTATTACAGTAATCAAATTACATACAAGTTACAAACTCTCCTTACATATGTCAATATTACAACAACAATATTTCTTTGATCAATCTCATACAAAATATCACAATTACAATGCTTTCTTACAACATACCATGAAACTCACTAACAGATCATTCAATCAAACCAACCTCTGAACCATCAAACTCTTGAACAGTTACAAATATGTTTCAATCTATTGCAACAACCATGATCAACACATTCTCTGTACATTCTGATTCAGTTCAACTTCCTCCACAGAGCAACTGTCGAACTTCCCAGGAATTCAAATGACCTCCTTCCAAGTCAGAAAACTCCACTTAACGACTTACAACTCAACAAACCAAAAATTTTGTGCTCTTCACCTTACACCGCACTACCACTGCATAGTCAACAGGTTCCCGCGGGGTGGCGGTTTACAACACTACCGCTAGACAATTTACAAGTATCAACGGTATGGCAGTTTACACTGCACTACCACTACACATCTGGTGACCTCTTGCAACATGGTGGTAGCTGGTCTACCGTACCCTAGAGTAAAGTCACCCGCGGTATGGCAGTATCCATCGCACTACCGCTCAACGGCTGAGAGGGTCCTGCAGTATGGCGATAATCGTGCCACCGCAACCCAGTGTAAAGACACCTGCAGTATAGAGGTAAATGCATAATTAGAACACTTATGAATTCTTTGTTGCTCGATGATAGTATCAGGGTTATACTAGTGAGTTTGAGACACATATTCTCAACAATCTCCCACTTGACGAAGAACTCATTGAACCCCATTTCAATACCTGAAGTCATTGAATATTCTGGACCCCAAGGCCCATCGAATTTGCACACCATCTGAACTTGTTCGTGCTCACTGTCTTTGTCAATGCATCAACAACATTCTTCAAAGTATCCACCTTTTCCAAACAGACCTTTCCATCCTCCAACATAATGATACTTCACATCAATATGTTTCGTCCTAGCATGAAAAGTAGGATTTTTCAATTTCAATCCTTCCTGATGTGCTTGTCATCTTAATCTGTAATTTAAATTACTAGACTTCTACAAGTCTCCCACAGAAACAAAATTGACACAAAAAATCCAACCTACCCACAAGGATAACACAACTGGCCAGGCTCTGATACCACTTGTAAGGAAAGAATACAGATGCAGAACAAACTTTCCTAATGTCAAAACTCAGAGAAGAATTCATATATGACTTTAATTTTACAATTACATACCACTAAGATGCACATGAAGGAAATAACAAAATAGAGAAATAAACTCAAACACAATTGACACCAAATTTATGTGGGAAAACCCTTACAGGAGAAAAACCCACCACACCAAAGAAAATCACTTGTATTACAGTAATCAAATTACATACATGTTACAAACTCTCCTTTTAGATGTCAATATTATAGCAACAATATTTCCCTGATCAATCTCGTACAAAATATCACAGTTGCAATGCTTTCTTACAAAATACCATGAAAATCACTAACATATCATTTGATTAAACCAACCTCTGAACCATCGAACTCTTGAACAGTTACATATATGTTTCAATCTTTTGCAACAACCATGATCAACACATTCTCTATACATTTTGATTCAGTTCAACTTCCTCCACATAGCAACTATTGAACTTCCAATGAATTCAAACAACCTCCTTCCAATTCAGAAAAATCCTCCACTTAATGGCTTACAACTCAGCAAAGCAACAAGTTCATGCTCTTCACCTTACACCGCACTACCGATGCATAGTCAACAAGTTCCCGCGGGGTGGTGGTTTACTGCACTACCGCTAGATAGTTTACAAGCATCCGCAGTATGGTGGTTTACACCGCACTACTGCTACACATCCGATGACCTCCTGTGGCATGGCGATAACCACTCTACCACACCCCAGAGTAAAGTCAGTCACGGTATGGCGGTATCCACTGCACTATTTCTCAATGACTGAGAGGGTCCCGCGGTATGGCAGAAATTGCTCTACTACTAGACAGTTTACAAGCATCCACGGTATGGCGGTAACCACACCACCAAAACCTAGTGTAAAGACACCTACGGTATAGAGGTAAAGGCATAATCATAACACTTATGAATTGTTTACTGCTTGATGACAGTATCAGGGTTATACCAGTGAGTTTGAGACACATATTCTCAACAACTAGTCATCCTTGGAGAACATTAATTACCATGGTTTTATTAGATGGTATAGTAGATTGGGATGTAGTGGATTGGAATGGACTAGTGGATGGAAAGTTAAGATGGGATGTAGAGGCTTGTAATGGATTAGTGGAAGGTTGACTAGTATAGGAGGTAGAGTCTTTGTATGGATTAATGAATGGTGGGCTAGGATAGGATGTGGTGTCTTGGAAGGGGTTGAGGGATGATGGACTAGGATACGATGTAGCAACTTGGAATGAACTAGTGTAAAGTTGGTTTCTCTTGTCAAGGTTAGGATAAGGGTGATTAATTTGTTTAGGATTAATGCTATGGGTTGTGTCAAGTGACTCTTGATAGTGAGGGTAGACAGATGGAGGAATAGAGTTTATGAGTTGTTGGTAAGAGGGATAGATGGGTGGTTGAGTATGGGTTGTGCTTGGTTGGTGTGGAAAATGAGTGAATTGTATTCTAAGTTCTATGGCTTGTTGGCATTTACCATTGTAGATTAATAGGTATTCAGCTTGACTGAGAAGCATATCAAGGTGAATTGAAGACATGGTGGTGAGGTGAAGTGTAGAAAATGACAATGCAAAGGTATGACTTAAGCCTAAGGCATGCAACCTAAACTATGTTTTTGGATTTTTTTGAAGACATAGGGATGCCTAATAACGATACCATGATTAAGACTCAAGGTGAAAATAGTCAAGGTGTGAATAAGGTAAGGTCACAATGATCAGAATCAGAAGTATGTCTATGACTAGGGTATGCAAGATGTGAGATGAAGGGATGGAGTACTATGACCTAGGATGAAGGCTAAAACCTCTGGTGAACCTAAGATACGGTTGCTAATCAAACTAAGATAGGTATAAAAACTAATCTAATTATCAATGACCTTGGGTATAGTAAAGACTGATAAGATATGTTGACATGGTGGTCTAAAACTAGACTGATGAGTTGAGGAACCAACCTAAATGATGAAGGACTAGGATGATTGTTTTCTGAAAGATAAGGTCAAGAGAATACAAATTTGGAGCTATGGTCTAGTCTAAGTTTGATGGTATTTCTAACCCGATATTTACAAGAGGTTTATGCAAGCTAAAAAGATGACCTAAAAAATTGACCTATGGGGAACATCTAATGCAAAAAGATGAGGTGATGGATGAATGGATAATGGTAAGAATGAGGTGAGAAAGTCCTTGGTCTAGTCAGATTTAAAGGTTAAGATCATTTTGGATATGTAGGCCTTGTTCATTTCAAGGTTAACATGTTGTAAGTTTCAGGTGTGGTGTTTGATTTGTATTGGCAATGTTTATTTGAACACACATGTAAAACAAAGCAAATTTTTTTTTTTTAGTGTCTCTGATATAAAATCAAAGAACATCTGAGTAGGGGCTTATGTTAGTCCAAATTTTTTTTCACTGGTATTGACAAATTTTGAGAACACTTGTAAGCAAGCACAACCTAGGTTGGAAAGTGGATACTACCCACTAAGTCCCTACTTGGATTTCTCCAAACACTTAAAAAAAGTGAAAAGCTAGAGATCTTGGTGACATTGATCCCCCTTACATGACATGAGCACACCAAGTTCTCTTACCCCCTAAAGATCCAAAGACCTTGAGGTATTTTCTGTCTCTACAATGAAGAGTGGAACGTAGGGCAACTTTAGAACGACCGTTCCTATGCCAGCAAGTAAAAGGGTTTTTGGCCTCTAAAACAAGTGGTTCTTAGTCAATACTAGGGGACATGGCACCTTGTGAGTGTCCAACAAGCCACTTAAGGCTTTAATCACTCCTACTAGGGGCTCTTATATGTTTTACGGTAGTACCCCATTCTAAATGACACTATACGACTAAGGCCTACATACCATGAGGACTTGATAGTTTAGTCTTATCCATTTATATATCAACCTGAGCGAAAAACCAATTAGAGTCGCCTTTGATCTTTGTATGGATGTCTCTTAGGTAGGCCCCTCTAAGGGATTAACACAACAAGAATGATGGGCCTGGTTTTTGATCACCGATTTTGCACAAGGTGAGAGCATACACCTACCATCTCAAGCACAGTAAACACTGGTTCATTAACCCCTCATATGAAAACAAAAAGAAAATGATGGGTCTGGCTTCTTATCACTGAGTTTTCACAAGGTGAGAGCATACACCTACCACCTCAAGGAAAATTAACCCCCCTTAATTATCCCATATGAAAGTAGACACTTAGAATAAAAGAAATTAAGGAGAGCCCTACAAAACCACTTATTAGTAATTTAAGCCTCTGGTCTTCGACAAATGAAAATTTAAGTTTTTTCTTTTGAGTCTTTAACATGTGAAACAACAAAAAGCCAAATCAACAAAGATTAGCCATAACATCAAAATTAAACTAAAAAAAATAACATTAATCTAAGAAACAAAAAATCAGCAAACATAATTAATCTAATTAACTAACAAAAACAAATAATTTATTAATATAATTAACAAATAAAAATCAACTTAATCTAATTAATCTAAATTAATCTAAAACTAAATTAATCTAACTTATATCAATTTATCTAAATTAATTAATCTAAATCAAAGCCAAAATTAATCTAAATTGACAAAAATCTAAATTAATCTAAATTAGCAAAAATCTAAATTAATCTCAATTAGCAAAAATCTAAATTAATTCTAAATTAAAAAAAAATCTAAATCTATATCTATATCTAAATTAAAAAATCTATATCTATGTCTAAATTAAAAAAAACTAAACTTAATCTAAATTTAAATCTAAATCTATGACTGAATAAGGTATTAATGATCTAAATTAAAAAAAAAAGCATCATTAAGTTTGAAGGCCGCCCACTACATAAGAATTGATAGGGGCAATAGAAGTCGTTTTCTTGTTACAACTCAGACAGTCATTTTCTATTGTCATTTTTTTTTTGCAAAATGAAAGCGATTAAATCATGTAGACACAAACTAAGTTCATGTCGGGTTCACCATATGTGATCAGCGTTAGATTTTCAAGTTTAAAACATAGTAGATCAATAAACACAAAAACCCTAATAAACTATCAAAGACAATAATAACATAAAAGCACAAAACAAAATGTAACAATATTACTAAACCCTTCAACATTCATTAAATTATCTTCGTAGCTCTTCTCCATTCTACTGTAACTAATTAATGCCCTCAAATTATTAAGTATACACTAAAAATCCTATGACTAAGAAAAAGCAAAATATTGAAGTTTTAATCTCACTAGCATGGCAACATATATTCTCTAGATACAAAAATGATAAATAACAATGCTATTTATAGAGAGTCGTATGTGAAATGGATGGTCGAGAATAGATGATTTTTATTTCAATCAATGGATGAAATTAGATGAGATGAGATAAGATAGAAATGAGACTGATGGAAGAATGAGGAAATTGACTGATTTTTACAAAAATCACTTTAGTTTGAAAGGGAAATTGCATTTTCAAATAATGGAAACATTATTTAAATGCAAAAGAACAAGGAAAATTAACTTTTTGATTAAATAGAAATTTAATTCAAAAAGTGGCATGAGTCATTTAATTAAATAAAATTTAATTATCTTGTGATAGAAAAACTAAAGTGAATAATTAAATAATAAAATAATTATTTAATTATAATAAAAAATGACAAATAATTAAATAAAAATAAATTTAATTATAGAAATCAAAGATATTAGTGATGCAATTAAATAAATAACAATTTATTTAATTAATCAAGAGTAATGGAGAAATGAATTAAATGAAATTAAATAATTAAGAATTATTTAATTAATAGCAAAAATATGACCCTAGACATTCAAAAAAAAAATGTTAGCAAGCTCAAGACATTTTTTAGTGTCTACAGTTGGGAGGAGAGCTTTTGGCCATACTGTGTTTTTTGTTGACTTTTTCTTTCTGGTTCATACATTGGAGTTGCAAATCATTGAAGAATCTACCCAAATTCAAGATGCAAGGAAATAGAGATGAGTCTTGTGAATTCAAAAAGGGTTTAATTTTTCCAAGAGTGGAGTTACGATAAATGTATTTGTTGTGTATTTGGGTAATAGTTCAAACCTTGTAAATGTGTTTATTCTTCATCTAGATGTGTAAAATTAAGGAAAACTTTAGGCATATCCAACCTCTAAATGAAATAACTAATATTTGGAAAATGTAAGTTTAATGTGTACAATCTTAGAAGCCACTTTTTTTAAACTTTAAACAAATGAAAGGATAGTTCTTGGGTACCCTATTCCATAATTTTGTTTTAAAGAATGTATAAGAAGGAATTACAATTTTTATTTGGGTTAAATAAACTATTTTTATTATAAAAAGATTAAAAGGAAAAGTCATGCGCATATGTGTTCCTCATTTTTTCATTTATCTATTATTCATTTGAGTTGTAAATTATAAAGTAGAGAGACCAATTTTATATTAGTCTTCTTTATAGTATATGTATATATATATATACTTTTATTTGTAAAAGAAATTTACTAAAAGTAATTATAAAACTAGCAATTGCACCTTAGTGTGCAATGGGTACGCCGAAGAAGTGTGGAAGGTCAATTAGGATAAATTTTGGTATTATTTTTTGCATACATTTACTAATTACTAATGTTGGTCAATAAGGAGGGAGGGATAGAGAGAGGGAGAGATAGGGAGGGAGGGACAAAGAGAGAGAGAGGGGTAAGGAGATAGAGATAGAGAGGAAGACAGTGATAGAGATGGAGATGGAGAGGGATTTGGAGAGGAGAGAAGGAGAGGGAGAGATAAAGAGATAGAGGAGAGAGGGATAAATAGATATGGAAGAGATAAATATACAAAGAGGGAGAGAGAGGGAGAGAGATGGAGAGAATGAGAGAGGGAGAGATAGAAAGATAGAGATAGAGATAGAAAGTGATATATAGACAGATAAAGATAGAGGGAGAGATGGAAGAAGAAATATGAAGAGATAGAGATAGAGAGGCAAAGAGATATAGATATAGAGGTATAGGAAGAGGGAGGGGAGAGAGAGAGAGAGAGAGAGAGAGGGAGACATGTCTAGAGATAAAGGGGGGAGGAAAATAGAGGTAGAGATGAAGATAGAGCGAGAGAGGAAGAGGGAGACAAATAGATAGAGAGAAATAGGGAGAGGCAGAGGGAGAGGGAGAAGGAGAGATAGAGAGATATAATAGAGAGAATTAGAGATAGGTAAATAGAGATGGAGAGAGGGAGAGAGTAGGGAGAGATAGAGATAAAGATATATCGGAAGAGAAAGGGGGAGAGAGGTAGAGATAGAGATATATATAGGAGGATAAGGAGAGAGTGAGGGAGGGAGAGATGGGGAGAGATAGAGAGGGGGGAGAGAGAGAGAGAGGTGGGAGGGAGAGAAAGGGAGAGAGATAAGTAGAGGGAGAGATAGAGAAGAGGGGGAGAGAGGGAGAGAGATAGGTTGAGGATGAAGAGAGAGAAGAGGAGAGAGGAGAGAGATAGGTAGAAGAGGGAGAAAAAGAAGAGGGGGGAGGGAGAGAAATACGTAGAGAGGGAGAGAGAAGAAGAGGGGAGAATTCTTGTATCCTTTATGCTTTGATGGATGCCCATACCTTGTTCCAAAGCCCCCATTTTAGCACAAATAGGGAGAATGGTAGCAAAGGTTGTGGAGTCTAGATTTACACTTGCCAATTGCATTTGCTTGAAATTTTCCAAATATTTTGTTGCATAACATCTTTTGTTGCATAACATCTGGAAAAGAATATTTGCAGTGCCATCCACTTGTCAATTGGGCAGGCACACTTTGCATACAAAACACATAACACAATTACAATTTTCTATTCCATTTGGAAAAATGCACATAGATTAGACAACCTACATGCCACATCCCTTACTCTCATTTTATGAGTTGTAGTTGCAACTACCCGGGTAGACATGTATGCAAAATGTGGAAGCATAGACAAGGCACGTGAAGTGTTTGACAAGGTGCCTCAAAAAGATGTGGTCTCAGATATGCACAAAATGGATTTGTTAAAAATGCTTTAGAAATTTCCAAGCAATTCCAATTGTCAGGTTTAAAGCCAATTTCGTAACCTTTAGTAGCATCCTCCGGCCCATGCCAAAATGGTAGCTTTGGAACAATATGGACATACATCGAAGCATAAAGGATAAAGGAAATTTGTTAGATATTAAGAGCTTTGGTAAGGATATTGGTAAGAAACTGGAAGTCCATACCATTCCTAAGCTCTGGTAAGGATATTCAAGTGGGTTGGTTCAAACCCTTTGTCGGTCAAAATATTTTTGTTAGAACAAATGCACATAGTTAGGTTGATTTCTCCCATTTAGTTGTTTGAAGAAATTTTAGTTTTCAAAGATGTGACGCAGGGTAATGATTTTCCTTTGAAATAGTTTATCTATTAAGGATAGATTTTCTTATTTTGGTTGTTTATTATTTACGTATTAGTGAGCTAAACCAACCATCAGTGCAGGCAAGACCATCAGGCCCAGGTAGTTCAAGGAGTGCAAATGAGAGATTTGCTAGGGGAAAATTTGTTGGTAATGGTGCTTTGATTAGAATGCAACTACATTATGATTGTATTGAGAACAACACACTCTAAGAATTTCATATTTTATGGGTTCTCCATTCAATTTTAAATTTAGTCCAGTAGACTGAAAGGTTTATTGAAATAGTAAAATGTAATAATAGTAGGTGAAGATAAAAGGTCAATGGCTTTGGTAAATGGAGTATACTGGCATCCACTTCAAATGTATGTCCCTATTTTTTGTGTCATTCTTATTCCATGGGTATCCACAAGGAGGAGACATGTTTTAGGTGTATGAATCCACTTTTTGTTCACTAGCATGCTCCACGTTGGCTATCAGAATGCAATTTTTGTGTAGAATGCATTTTTTAATAATTTATGTTCTATGCTACAATTAATATAACTCCAAGTTTTCATAGTCTGAAGCATTCTATTTCTTTTTCTCAAATTCGATTATGTTTTCTTGATAGGAATCTAATGACTACTTCAACTGACGAGGGTCAATTTTTAAATATGTTGTTGAAGCTCATAATTTCCAAGAACACTATGGAGATTGGTGTGTATACTAGTTACTCACTTCTTGTCACTTACTCTTTCCCTGCCTGATGATGGAAAGGTATAGGGTAAACCCACAAAAGTGGTTTACAATTCCAGTGAGGAAGGAAAAGTTGCAAAAAATGACCCCATGCAAAAAAATTGGATTTTGGGGATTCAAACGAACTTTTGGTTCAAGCGAATCCAAAGGGGGTTCAATAGAACCCCCTTTCGAGTGAACCCATTTAATGATGGGGCCCATCATTCCTGGAAAAAAGAAAAAAGTGAAGGCTTGTGGAAAGGGGGTTCACTCAAACTCCCCATTTCCCCCCTTCTCCCCCTCAGGCACCAAAAAAGTCCAGAATTTTGTGCTTCAAAGCTTGGGTTGAGGATGAAAATGGAGGAGACTTCACAGAACCAACTAGATGATGGTAGTCCTCAGAACGAGCTATCTAACGAATATAATTTTAATATGTTTTGGTTTTATTATTTTTTTTTTTTAGTTTCATTAAACATAGGTTTTTCATTGAAAATCAAGCTCTATATTCTGCACATGTGGAAAAATAGCATATTATCATTTTGTTTTTTGAAAAATATGAGTGCACCAGATATTGAAATCCTTGATCCAACAAAAAACAATTGAATTTCAATACATACAAAAAAATTTACACGTTATACGGTCTGCCTATGTCTGAATTGTAATTGGTTTGACTTCAAAACTTGATTAAGGAAAAAATATTCAATAAAACACTATAAAACCAATTGGAAGCACTATATATCATAGTTATAAATCTAAATTCCAAAAAAATAGAATTTTATCCTTCATGGAAAAAAAGTTATGCGTTATACGATGAGCGTCACTCCTTAAAAATGTTGTTTACTGAAAAAAACTAGTTTTCGAAGGAGATGGAAAAATAAGTGCAATCTAATTCCAATTTTTTAAAAAAATATATTTAGAATCTAGAGAAAAAATGTCACAAATCACTAGTTTGCATTATCTTCAAATTCCTCACAGTTTAGCTGCTATAGGTGCCCGAAAGTGAAGTTTTAGTTAGAAAAAAATATTTTAGTGTCTAGTTTGGCCAAAAATTGTAAACCAGTATTGTGGGATCACCCTATACAAACATGCATTCTTCTGTTGTTTAATGGCCAAGAAAAGATGCTAAGGGCGTCCCTCTATATATAATGTTTTGATCCTTTTAATATGGCAGATCATTGCAATGGACATAAATAGGGAGAACTATGAGCTGGGGTTGCCTGTAATTCAAAAAGCAGGAATTTCCCTCAAAATTGACTTCAGAGAGGGCCTTGCCCTGCCAATTCTTGATCAAATGTTGGAAAATGTAAGTTAGGATCTCATCTATATTTGACCGGAAAAGAAAAACTGTTGAAAATGTGGCTTTTTTTTGTGGGTAGATTGTGAATATGGAATTGTGGGTGTGATTTTGTAGAAGGAAATGCATGGCTCCTTTGATTTCATATTTGTGGACGTAGACAAAGACAATTATCTCAATTACCACAGGCGGCTGATTGATCTAGTGAAGATTGGGGGTGATCATTTCACGACAATATACGTGGAGCAATTCGATTGGGTGGCTCCAGATGCCCCACTAAGGAAATATGTGAAATATTCTGAGACTTAAGATAGGGTTAAGCTAGAGATTGGAGTGAAAGGTCAATACCGGTGAGGAAAGAGTTGGAGGAAGCCGAAACCAATAGTGATGGGAAGCTTGATAAAGGAAACCAAAACAACCAAAATTTGGCAAAAACTATGAGCAGATAAGGGTCGTTAAACCACTTTCGGGGGCTTCGTTTTCATTTGTTCACAAACAAAATGAGTTCATAGAACTCAAATAAGGAGATGCCTTCGACGTAATATATATATATATATACCTTATTGTTTTAAATATATTAATTAAATATGAAAAAAATAACATTAATTATACATAAATAATAATTTAAATATATATTTTTTAAATTTTTTTTTAAATGTTGACTTCATGAGTGGAGTCATCATGAGGTTGATGGGGAGTTAACCCATGGGGCCTTGAGCCCATCGTATGACCACAATTTTTATTTTTACTCAACCACAAATTTTACCTCATGACAACCCATGGGGAAGTAGCATCCCCATCGATGTGACCACAATTTTTATTTTTTTTTTTTACTCAACCACAAATTTTTTTGAGCAAATTTTTTGGGGGCTAGGTAAAATCAATAGAAAGAGGAACTAAATACATTTTATGCATGTCACTTCATCCAGGAATCCTTCAACTTGCAATCCTTCTTATTGTCTTACTTGCAACAAAATAAATAAATAGAATAAATCTGAAATGAATGAGCGTTGAGAGTAAATCAAAATCAAAATCTTTAAAAGAAAGAAAACAAGAGCCTTTTGAAAAGCAAAGTAAGGTATTTGCAAGTTGGTTGCAATTAAGATACTAATTCTTTTATGGAATTTAAACAAATTCAATTTGAAATAATGTTTAGTTATTGAATTTATTAATTGAATTAAGAACATTTAAAATTAAAAAATTATGTTTCTAAATTAGTTGTAAGAAAAATAATGATATTAATCTTACATAATAGGAAAATATTCTCTTAAGAAATTCAAAATGGTAGTTTTGAATTTGATTAATTGTTAATTAGTAGTTAATGCAACTCAACACAAAATAAAAATTGTTTTGAACCTTTCTTTTAAAATTAGTAATTGTGGAAAGAAATGACTTAAGGAAATAAAATATTATTTTGATTTATACATAAATCAGTGGTAGTTAAAAATTATTTTGTGATATTTAATGTGTAAAGCTTAATATTTAATTGATGATAAATACTATATTTAATAGGTACTTTTAAATTTACAGTAACACTTTAGTTAAAATGTTTATAAGGTGAAAATTAATGAGCACGTGGTTATCATTTTTTGTAAGATATGAATCCAAATAAACAATAAGCAATCCATCTAATTATTCAATAATTATGAATAGACTCAATACTACTTGGTTGTTGATTTAATCTAATAGTATTGAGATTAGAAAAAGGTTAAATTAGTAATTTAGTGATTTAATTTCTTTGACCATAATTGGGTAATGTCATAACATGAGTATTGATAACATAAGTAATGTTTTCTATAGACTTGATAAAAGAGTTAAATCAGATTTATAATTGTTATTTTATAATTTAGTGATAAAAAGAGTTTGGTAG